>CP139509.1:396541467-396763358 GCA_021014915.2 Artemisia tridentata subsp. tridentata | reverse complement strand
CCACCATTCCTTTTGGTATTTTGTCATCTCAGCCGTCCATGGCCATTTTGGCGGGGAAATCAGAATGTGGGTTAGTGGAAATCAGAGCACGTGAAGCTTTGTACTAGCTAAATGATAGAAGGCGTGTTGCAGCAAAAAGGGAAGGCATGGGGAGTGGGTTGATGTGGTTTTGTCAGGGAGAGGAGGTAATGGTTTTGGTTTCCTGGTTTTGGCGGGCTAGGGTGGTATTAAAGATGGTTGACCATGTGTTTGACCCCGGGTTAACTAAAAATCAAACGGGGTTGGGTTAGTTTGTGGGTATGGGCTGGATTAGTGTGTTGGGCTTGGGTTTTATTAGGATAAAAAGGGATAGGATAAAAGGGTTTATTGTTTGGTTTATTTTGGGATAAGCTAAGAATTAGTTATAACTTTTAGGGACCAATCTTGCCAAGTATGTAAACTTAAGGACCATTTGTGCCGATTCTGAAAAATATATCCAACGACCATTTTTTTGTCATTTGGATATTCTTGAGGGTTGAATCTTGACACTTGAGCAATTTCTTGATCCAAACTTGTAAATTTCTTCCCCGTCCTCGGCTTTTCACAACTTTCCAGTCTTGTGCTCGGTTTTTGTCCATTTTGCCTTGTTTTCAATCCTTTTGTACCTGAAACACATTAAAACACAAACCAATAATATTTGCAATAATATTTGATCTATTTTGGTGTTTTCAGTATTTTTATGGTCTAAAATGGGCATAAAATGATGAGTATTTTACACACTCATCATGAATCGACTCTAACAATGATACGTACTAAACTCTAACCCTAGAACCTCCTTTTATAGACTAAGGAGTCCTAGTCGGTTTACAATAGCTTTCTATACAAGCAAAATCTTTTAGAATCTATTCTAAACTTTTCTAACACATACTATACATAGTTTATCTCTTCAGCAGTAGTATGAATTACTCTAACAGCAGTATCTTTTACTCCAGCAGTAGTATTCTTGCAGCAGTAGAATCTCCAATACCAGCAGTAGTATAGAATACACTGGCAGTAGTATGATACTTAGAGTATTTTCCTTTATGCACCATAAGCAGTTGTATCATTCAAAGCAGCAGCATCTCTAAACCCAACAATCCTCCCCTAAACTTGATTTTTTCTTCCAAAATCATCAAGTTTCTTTTAAGCTTTAACCTTCACCAGGAGGATGCTTCCAAACACATTTACTCCTTTTTCTTAAGATTTGGGTTGAGACTTTCTTTATACTTCTTTAAAAGTTTATAAGCTTGATCTTGAAAAGAGAAGTCTTTCTGCATCTCCAACATTCCAAGCTTCAACATCTGATGAATAATTGCTTTATTGAAGTTCAATGCAGGATAATCTTTTTTCACCAACATGTAGATAACCACTCCATGAGCATTTAAAGCATGAACACCACAAGACTGATATAAATACCAATTTTGAACTGTGTTGTGTTTTAACTTCATCCACTCAATATCTTCATCATATGGTTTAAACATTATCTTTAAATAGTAATAGATTACCCTTTCATACACCTCCTCTGTTCTTGTATCACCATATTTTTCTTTGTATAACCTCCAGAGGGTAACCACATCATCTCTATCCATCCAAAACAGCTTTTGTCAAAATCTAATAAACCTATAATACAAACCATTGGTTCTTTTAAACTCCCAATAGACTTCACTTCCATCCCTGATTCCAGAAGTATATGAGATGATTGGATGTTTGGCTACTAGAAGAACTGCATTAATGACATCAGGTTCTTTATAATCAGAAAGAACTGTAAGATCCATCATTTTTTCTCTATCATCTTCATATTCCTCCTCATTATCAACTTTTTCTTCATTCTCATGCTCTGACTCAGAACTCTGCTCCACTGCTTTGGATCTATCAGCTTTTCATTTCTTTCTTCCAACACTCTTTTGTTTAACTCCAGCTCTTTTTACACCTGAGCTTGAAGTTTCTTTCTTTTCATCCACCTTTTTCACTTCTACCTTCTCTTTCACAATCTCAGTCTCCACTACTGTCTTTGCCTCCTTAACCTTATCCTCTAACCCCATAGGCACAAACTGATCAATTTCCCTTTTTACGTTGTTGTACATCTTGATAACTTCATCATCAGAGTATTCCTTTAACTCATGTTTCTCAGGTACTGCTCATAGTATTTTCTTCTTTGTTTCACAGTTGGTTCTTTGAGCAATTTCCTTTTTCTTCTTTCAGCAAGATACCATTTCTTTCTTTCCTCTTTGAAGTTCTTTAACCATTGAATTCTTTCTTCTTCATTGTATGTATCTTCTATTTCCTCTTTGATTTGCTTTAACAACTCAATATCAGCATCACCTTTGATTCTTTCCTCATCCCAAGCATCCAATAAGGCTTTTGTTTTGGCCTCATCTTCAGCATGTTTCATTTGTTGTTCAAGCACCTTTTGATTTTTCTCTTCAAATTCAGCAGCTAACTTTCTTGCAGCCTCTTCATTATATGCAATCTGCTTCTCTTTGGGCCAAAACTCAAAAGGTATGTCAGGTTCAGGTTCAAGCTCTTCAATCAATATGCCTTTACCTTTGCCTGAATACTGAGATATTTGTGCAATTTTCTTTGTTGGGAGAGAAGGTTCTCTAATCACAACACCTTTTGCAGGTGCTTTTGTAGGTGCTTTTGGAAGTTGTGGTGGTGGTTGTGGTTGTACTGCTTCTTTTAATTGTGATGTCTTCAAGAAAACTATTGCTTCAGCCATACTAACATCATCATCCAATATCTTAGCAGTAGAAACTTTCTCTGGTTCAGCAGCAGAATCTTTTTCACCTGCAGTAGAACCTTGTTCCTCAGCAGTAGTATGTTTTGCACTAGCAGCAGTATCATCCTTAGCTACTTTTGCACCAATTTCAACAGCAGAACCATCTTGAACTTGAGCAGCAGCATCACCCAAGCTTTTAATAGATCCCACCATCACTTCAGAAGCTTTCACAAGCTGCTCAGCATCCAAATTCTTTAATTTGTCCATAATCTGCTCTTGGTTCACTGCTTCAAGCACAACCTCATTACCCTCTTGATCAACCACCACATACTCATTTGCATTATCCCCACTATCCAAATCCATGTCTACAGCAACACTTTCAATATTAGTAGCCTCAGCCTCCCCTGAATCCTTGGTCTCATTCCTCCCCTGTTTGGGAGCATCCTCCCCCAAACTATCATCCTCAAAGGAGCTTATTCATTGTGTTGTACCAACCTTCTTCAATCTTTTGAACTTTGTTATTGTTCTTGGCCTCCTTTCATCTACCAATTGCTTAACTCTCAGCTTTAACTTCTTGATTTCTCCACCTTGAATTGCTATGAGTTGTTGAACTCTCAGCTTATACTTCTTGATTTCTTCACCCTGAGTAGCTGTGAGTTGTTGTAGGCCAAGAACCAGTGACTCCAGTTTGGTACATTTAGCCATCAATTCTTTAACAAGTTCAATACTATCCTCACCACTTCGGTCTGTATTACCTGGCCCGAGAGGTGGATCACTGGAATTGTCATTTTGTACATGTTGGTCCATCAATTCATTAGTTTCATGTCTATCCTCATCACTTCGGGATGTGTTACCTTCCCTGAGAGGTGAATCATGGGATGTAAACTCAGTATCAAACCTAGTTTGATCATCTGAGCCCCCCAAATTAGCCATTTGGTTGGGGTTACCATCACCTTCTTCTAGTTAAACTGAACCTTCAGCATTAGATGTTGCCTTGGTTGGGGTCTTATTGATGTTACCACTGACCTGCTCTGCTTCTAAGCTAGAAGCAGTAGTGGCAGCCCCTTCCAACATGTCACTCACCACACCTGTGACAGCCTCATTTGCTACAACCATCCTAACACTAGCCTGAGGTAGCTCCGTGTTCTCATTTTGTGTATCCCTAGGGGTTTGGGTCTTTTCTGGTTGTGAAGATGATGTATCCAAAGTGGGTGTGTGTTGGGTAGCAGTTGTGATTTCTGCTCCTTCACCCTGATTTTGACTCAATGACAACATATATGGAAACAATGCTGTCACAGTCCCTGAAAAATCTTTGCCATTCTTTTTCATGTATGAAAACAATTTCTTTTGAAGTTCAGGGCAAATAAATTCTCTTTTATGAACCTTAGGATTTGAAAGTTGTTTGTTCATAATAAGTTGCAGAAACCTTGGATAAATGTAATAATTTCCTTTTACATTCTTTTTCAAACCATCCATTATCATATTTGAAAAATTAAAAGGTTGTCCTTTAGCCAGACAAATCATTGCAGAAGCCTGAGTTATACTGAATTCATTCCAACCTGAAGTTTTAGGACTTAAACAATGTAGGATGGTATGAATTAAAAACTTCCATTGAGGACAGAGAAGACCTTTATAAAATTTTAAACCTTCAACTTTCTTCTCATACCCCATGTTTTTAAGTTCTTCAAAAATGATAGAATTTTCAAGACATATTATTTCCTCATCATCAGCAAAGTGAAGAGCTTCTCTCACAGATGATTCAGAAATAAGTATCTTGTGGCCATCTACCTCAGCCTTTAACTGTTCTTCCCCATTTGTAGTTATGGTCTTGACAGTAGACCAAAACTGATCAATGTGGGAAACAAATATCATAGGTTTTGCTGTTAATGCATACCTAATGTGAGTAGAAATTGAGAAAATCAATTACCTCAGCAAATCCATCAGCTTCGTTAGGCTTTTGAAGAAAAACAACTTGATTGTGACTATCAGAAAATATTCTTATCGACATTGTAAATTAGGTTTTGTTTTGGGGGTTTTAAAATCAGATGTTAAAAATTGTGTTAGGGTTTGAGTTAGAGTAATTTATGAGTGCATAAAACCGATTATGAGATCGAATTAGGTTTTTAAGCCCTTTGGATTAAAAACGTTCTGCTGCTGATCGAATTAGGGTTTTAACCCCTTTTAAATAAGAAGTTACATAACCGTCCCTGCACTTACAAAACGAGCAGTAGTAACCCAGCAGTAGAAAGTTTTGCCTAGAAGCAGAAACTTTGTAACCAGCAGTAGAATATGTGCGAAACTTTCCAAACACCTTTCTCTCGATAAACAAGCATTCCCCTTTGACATTTCCTGCAAAAAATTAGTCCAAAACCACAAAAACAGAAGAAATAATATGCCACAATAATCATGTGAGGATGCGATACACTTGGTAGGATGTTAGTCCTTTATAACGTGTGTATATGATACTTTGAGTTAATATGATTAAGTATGCGGAATCTACTTAACCACACTTAGAAGGATATTTGGTTATTGGAAATGGAACAGAAATGCTTGCTGTTGGATAATGAACACAGAAAGTATAACATCAAACGATTCAATATTATTGAGAATAATACGAGTGATCTTTACTATCACTAGGGTTACAAACCTTGAATCTCTATTACAAAGAAAACTATTTTCTATTGTATTCTATTAACTCATTTAGATATTAAGCACACTTACTAACTAATGTCTAACTCTTTATATATATATATAATATCTAAGCACATGCACACTTGAGTATTCGTCTACTTGCTAGCTTGTGTGTGTCATTAGCTTAAGATACAACTTGTTCTGAGTTTACAACTTGTTGACTGATCACTTATCAAAGATATTGTCTACCGTATATATTTGACTTTTATACACAAATATCTTTTTCATACTTATACAGCCAGCAGTAGTATACGCGACACTTATCACTTCAGCAGTAGGATGACTCACTCCAACAGCAGTATATGATACACTAGCAGTAGTATTCTTGCGGCAGCAGAATCTCTAACACTAGCAGTAGAATGAAATACACTAGCAGTAGAATGACACTTCGTGTATTTCCTTGACTTGTACTAACCTTGTGAATATTTAATTCTCAATACTAATCTTTAGAACATTTAATTCCCAACAATCCTCCCCTAAACTTGTGATTTATCCCAAATCAACATGTTTCTTCTGAATTAAATGAGGATTGTGAGAGTCTTTCAAACACTACATAGTCAGACTCTTGATCTGAGCTTTCCTCTATTCTGCGAGATTAAATATCTTTCTGTCTAACTCATCTGCCATCTGTGAATTACATTCAGCCATTTTCTTTGCCTTTAACACTAGCAGTACCTTGCTCATGCTCTAAGAAGTCAAGTCATCTCTCAGCAAGCCATGCAAGTGATGAACAAACGTAGTGAACTGAAATTGAAAATGAAAGAACTTTCTTTATTTGAAATGCTTCATCCTTTCTGAAAATACATAATACTCCAGAATCTTGTCCAAAGACAAGGATGTCCGAACATGAAGAAGAGAGATAAAAGAGCTTATTCCCAACATCCATCAATTGAGACTTGAGCTTGTTCTTCTGAAGGCTAAGCTTCCATTGTAGGAGAAGATACAACAACTTCTGCTGAGCCAGGTGGTTTTCGAAGGGGTGTATATATTATATTGAGATGCTAAAAAGTGGAGTCATGAAACTACTCCCTTCCCAATCTTTCTCCCCTGATTGATCAATTCAAACTACCTCCCCTGATTCTGAGCATACACATCTGAACTTTTTCTTCCTTCCTTTAAGCTTAATCTTCCTCCCCTAAACATGGTTAATCTTCCTCCCTTGTTTGGAAGATCTCTCACCATCATCTGAACTTTTGCTTTTAAAAATTTCTTGAGTTCATCTTCCATTTAGAACAGCTTATCAGACAATGTTGTACATGTAGCCATCAATTCCTTAAGAGTTTATTTGCTGCCCTCATCACTTCCAGGTGTGTTAACTCCTGTGAGAGGTGAATCATGGGGAATTGACTCATAATCCATCATTTGATGGTTTTTCTGAGCCACTTTGAAAATTCTTTTTAAGAAACTTTTGACTTAGCAGTATGAACTTGATTTTATATTGAAAAATCATACTGCTTACAACCATTTTGAAGGGATTAAGTGTGTAATAGACACTTAATCAAGATTCTGGTTTAAATTAACCTCTGGTTGTGTGAGAACCAATGTTTTCAGTTATAAATAACTGCCTGTGTACAGATAAACCCATTCAAAGGGCTTTCTTGACAGGGTTTCCAGCTCGTGGCAATTGTTGCCTCTAACACAAGTGTTAGATTCACTTTTGCTCGCTGTTCTTTCTATCAGATGTCCTTAGACTTGCTCATTATACAAATTAAAGTATAAAATGATAGAAAGTGAGTTGAGTCAGTTACTATCTGATCAACTGAGCCATCAAGTCAATGTGAAACATCATAATTAGGTTTCAAGAAAGAAGTTTTAAAGAACAATTAACTTAGGTGTAAACCTTTGTTAATGAATTCCCAAACTCTGTCCATCATGAACCTATTATGTCAGCAACTTGTATCATCATTCTGCTGCTCATATATTTCACTTGAAACTTCCTTTGTGCTCAAATGTTCATACCTGAAAATGTTAGTCCAAAACCAAAATTCCAAAGCATTTGTCTTATAGCAGTAGAATTATATGACTAACAGTATGAACAAAATAATCCAAATTTGTACTAGCAGTACAAACTTTTCAATAACAGTACCAATTTACAATGCTAGCAGTACAAACTTAATTTTTATGTACAAAAACACAGAGTTTTAAATCATTGAGGATTAAGCATCCCAATACTTGCTACCAAGTATTGAAACCTTCCAACATCAAAGCTTTTGTGAGAAGATCTGCAAAGTTGTGATCAGAATCAATTTTAAATACTTGAATCAACTTTTTCTCATTGCAGTCTCTAATAAAATGATGTCTAATTTCAATGTGTTTTGTTTTAGAGCGTTGCACTGGATTTTTAATTATGCAAATTGTACTACTATATAGTCAAAAAGTTGATTTTGAAGCCAAAGTACTTGACCACAGCAACTTGCAGCAGCTACATATTCAGCTTCAGTTGTTGAAGTAGCCACAATTGTTTGCTTTTTACACTGCCATGAAATAAGTCTACATCCAAGGAATTGACATCCTCCAGTTGTTGACTTTCTGTCCAAGCTTGCACCTACATAATCACTATCTGAAAATGCTACCAAGTCAAAAGGTGATTCCCTAGAATACCATAAACCCAACCTAGGTTGACCCTTGAGATATCTAAAAATCCTCTTGACTGCTGTTAAGTGAGAAACCTTAGGAGTTACTTGAAATCTTGCACAAGCACAAACAGAGAACATGATATCAGGTCTTGATGATGTGAGATACATCAAAGAACCTATCATAGATATGTATGTGTGTACATCCACATTGTCTCCATCTACATCTTTAAGAAGAGGCTTCTCAGATTCCATTGGTGTGCTTGCCACTTTTGAATCAGCAAATTGAAATATCCTTAGGATCTCTGCAACACATTTATCTTGGCTGATAAAAATGCCTTAACTTGATTGCTTAACTTGCAGACCCAAAAAGAATGTAAGTTCCCCCATGGAACTCATCTGAAACTTATCATGCATAAGTTTCTCAAACTCTAAACACATCTCCTTCCTTGTAGATCCAAAGATGATATCATCCACATACACCTGAACTAGCAAAAGATCCTTCTTGTGCTTCTTGATGAATAATGTCTGATCAATCTTGCGTCTTTGAAATCCATTTTCTATTAAATAGGAAGCCAGTGTTTCATACCATGCCCTTGGAGCCTGATGAAGGCCATAAAGAGCCTTGACTACCTTGTACACCTTGTCTCGATGTTCTGGGTCAATAAAACCTTGAGGTTGTGAGACATACACCTCCTCTTCAATAGTACCATATAAGAAAGCACTCTTGACATCCATTTGATAAATTGTGAAGCCCATAAATGAAGCATAAGCTAAAAATAATCTAATGGCTTCAATTCTTGCTACTGGAGCAAAAACCTCTTCATAGTTTATCCCTTCTTCTTGTATGTACCCTTGGGCTACAAGTCTAGCCTTGTTTCTTATCACTATGCCCCTTTCATCCCTTTTGTTCCTGAAAACCCATTTAGTGCCAATTACCCTTACACCTTTGGGTAAATCTACTAGCATCCAAACCTTCTGTATTTTAAATTGTAGAAGCTCTTCTTGCATAGCTTCTACCCAGCTTGAATCATCTAAGGCTTTAAGAACATTCTTGGGTTCTGCTTGTGAGAGAAAACATACAAACAATTAAGAGTTTGCATACTCATGCTACTTTGATTCATAAAGAGCATCAAGAAGCCCTTGTTGGTCTGAAGACATAAGTTGCTTCCTTGTCTTCACTCCAGATTGTACATCTCCAATCATATTGTCCAGGGAGTGGACTTTGTAAATCCTTGTGTGTGGTGTAGAAGGAACATGATAGTTAGGTGGAAGATTGTTGAAATCCACCTCATCTTCTCAGAAATCTGCTTCATTTGAGTCTGATGGGCCAGCAGTAGAAACATTTGGCCTAGCAGTAGCTTGCTCTATCTCAGTAGTAGAAACATCATTTGTACTGCTAACTTGATTTTCTTGTTCCTCAGTTTCATCTTCCTTGATTTCATCTTCAATCCCTTCTTTAGCTTTATCAGAAGAAGGTTCATCATTCATTGAAGGTGACTCCACACTTGTCCATATTGGCATCATCACATAATATTGATCTTTCTCTTTTCTTAACCCTGTCTCATTTGTTGCATTATCAGCTTCAGAACCTGAAAAATTATTATTTTCTGCAACAATAGGCACATAATTCATTGATAGGGTTAGTGTCTCAAGATCAAATAGCCATTTAGGACCTTCACCTGCTACATTGGATTTGTTCTTTAAGAATTTCACATGCAGGTTTTCCTCTACTCTCCTAGTTCTTGAGTTGTATACTCTAAAAGCTTTGCTATTGAGAGAATATCCAACTAAGAAACCTTCATATGCTTTACCATCAAATTTTCCTAGATGGTCTAAGGTATTCAGAATTGTCACATGACATCCAAAAGGTCTAAGAAATCCTATTGCAGGAGTTCTACCTCTAAAAAGCTCATATGATGTCTTATTGTGAGATTTAACTACTAAAACTCTGTTCTGGACATAGCAAGCAGTATTAACTGCTTCAGCCCAAAAAGTGATAGGCAACTTAGAGTCAGCTAACATGGTTCTAGCAGCTTCTATGAGTGTCCTATTTCTCCTTTCAGCAACTCCATTTTGCTAAGGAGTTCTAGCAACACTCAATTCTCTTCTAATACTTTTTTCCTTGCAGAAGTCATCCATAACTCTATTCTTAAACTCTATCCCATTATCACATCTAATGACTTTTACTTTCTTGTCTACTAGGTTTTCTATCTCTGTAATGAATGTCTTAAGAATGCTAGAAGTCTCATCCTTAGAACTTAAAAAGAAAACCCATGTAAATCTGCTATAGTCATCAGTAACAACTAGACAAAATCTTTTATGCTTTATACTACTCACATTTGTAGGTCCAAATAAGTCCATATGAAGCATAAACAATGATTGATCAATAGAGTTAAAAAGCTTGGGCTTACAAGTGGCTTTATGTTGTTTACCTTTAAGACAAGCAATGCATTTTTGGTCATTTTCAAATCTTTTCTGAGGTAAAACTCTTACCAAACCATTTTTGACAATTTTATTTATGGTTTTGAAATTAATGTGACCAAGCCTCCCATGCCATTTCATTGACTCATCCAATGTGGCTTTTGCAAGCAAACAAGTAAGATTCTCTTTAGGAACAATGTTCTTCATATCAACACTGTACATGTTGCCCTTTCTTGGAATTTTAAGAAGTACTTGACTTTCATCAGGCATCTTAAAATCAGAAGAAAGCACAAAACATTTAGTGTCAGTAAAAAGAACTTTATTCTTTTTGTCACACATTTGTGAGATACTAAAGAGATTATACTTAAGTTCTTTTACAAAGTACACATCTTCAAAGTCTAAATTTCCAGTCTTAATGGTACCTTTAGCAGAAATTTTACCACCAATACCTCCTCCAAAGCTAACATATCCTCCATCTAATGATTGAAAGTCTGAAAGATAAGACATGTTTCCTGTCATGTGCCTTGAACATCCACTGTCTGAGAATCCTTGATCTTCTTGTTTAGCATTTGATGGTTCCTCAGAATCAGTAAAGGCTATCAATGCAATTGATGTGTCGTGTGTGAGTACAAGTTTTAAATTTATAAAGGTCGAATTATCGAATCTAGAAACAACACATACGAGAAAGTAAACTCGTTCGTTATAGCAAGATTATGATGGTAAGTAGGGATTGTTCGCAGGGATTTGTGTAGTGAATCGAATTGTAAGCTACTAGAAGTAAATCTCTTAAACATGCAATAATGAAAATAGTTCAAATGATTAAAAACTACACTTGCTTAGACTAATGCACTACTCTTGAAAAGCATGATTGTGATAACTTAGGATAACATGTTGGTTATGATAATTAGTTTGGTGAACTAATCTATTGTTTCTACAAATTAAACCTTCGTCAAGATTTTAGTTTATAAAAACAAGCATTAAGTTTAATCAATCAATTCAAGATCAATTCAAGGTTCATAAGTTGGTGTACCTTAAACACAAAAATAGTCTTTTCTTTTATCAAATAAGCTTAGGAAATGGTCAATACAAAAGGTAACCGATCATAGACAAAAGGTCACAATTGATAGTAAACTATTAATCTTTCGACCCTTGAAATGGTTTACAATCAATCCTATTTTGATAGACAAAAGCATTCTTATTACAACCACAATTAACTTTCTTTGTTTAATCAAGAATAATAGGTAAAAACAATCATTCATAGACAAATGATTATAACTAGTTGAATAACAATAGTTCTTTCGACCCTTAAAATTATTAGCAACTAGTTAAACTTGATCAACAAATGTCACTATGAAACTTAATCACAATTGGATCTTAGAATCAACTTGAAATTAAATTAAAACATGTTATCACAATCATATGTAAATCAATAAGTAACACACATCATCTAAGCAAGTGCACAAAGACACTAGCCACTCATAGCAAACATGAACATAAACTCAGAACTTTGAACATTAGAAACCATAATTGAAAGTCTAACAATGATTGGAAATAGATTACAAATGATAAGGTAATTATACCCAAAGTATTGGTGTTGACTTCTTGATGTTTTGACCTCCAAATGTTGACTTCTTGAACCTTCAAAGCTTCCTGAACTTCTAAGAACGAATTAGGACTTTTGAGAGAGTATCTTGATGATTGTATGAGAGTTGGTATGAGGATTATTGAAAAGGTGTATCTAAAACTCTTCACAAGTGGTCCTATATATACTATTCTCAAGCCTAGGGTTATTAATGGTTCAACTTGGCCTCCAAGCAGAAAGAATGGTCTAGAATGCTCAATAGAAGGCTTTGGAATCATGCACATAAGGATAGGAATCTTAATGATGAAGTTTTAGAAAATCAGACAACATCCAACCGATCGGTATTATGGCCAACCGATCGTTTGGTCTTCAGAATTAGCCTCCATCCGAATCGGTTGAGGGCAGCCTCTGATCAGATGGAGCACTGTTGTTTTCTCTTTTTGTGAACTTTTGTTGTTTGTCTTGTTCTTTCCTTTTGGCCCTTGGTTCTTCATCCAAACTTGATCTTTTCATTGTCTTGGGGCTTGTCAACTTGAATACTTGAATCTTCATTCTTTGAAATACCTTCTTGATTGGATCTTGACAAGAAAATCTTTGCACTATCATAAATATTTCCTTCTTCCTCATTTTTGCATCTTTTTCTTCCTTTTTCCTGTTTTTGGTTACATATACTTTGAAAACACGCTTTGGTACGATTTAGTAACAAAAGCATATAAATATAACCAAATAACATATATAAAAACACGAATAACACTACTAAAAACATGCACAATTTGAGTGTTATCAGCAATCTCAGTTGCCACCATTACAGCTTTTGTTGGTGCTTCCTCTTCATCAGCCATGAAGCTCCAATCATAGCTAACACCATCAATAGCTAGCATAGCCTTTGGCTCTTCCACTGTGACTTCCTTCCTTTTGTCTTGCTTATACCATGTGCTCTTATTATCCTTCTTTCTTGGCTTTCTGCACTCTCTTGCAAAGTGTCCCAACTTGTGACAATTGAAACACTCTACTTTCATCTTATCAAATCTAGCAGTTTCATTACCATTAATGGTAATCTGCTTTCCTGTTCTTTGCCAAAACTTCCTAGCCCTCATGCTAAGTAAAGCAACCTGCCACTTGATATCCATCTCTTCTAAATCATCATCATCATCCACATGTTCAAGGTCTTCATGAGTTAGAGGAGAACCATTGGTTTGACTGGTTAGGAATGCATAGAATGTTGAATCTCCAAGTCCAGCAACATTCTTCTGTGAACTAGCAGTAGAACCACCAAAGCTAGCAGTAGAAACACCTTCAGCATCATCTACCTCTTCTGTATTACTAATTCTGGGAGATGACATAAGTGCCACATTCCCAGAACTAGTACTGTAGGTTCCAAACTTCTTCAGACTTTGTTTAACAATTTTGAAATTATTGTACAAATCAATGAGTTTCATGGTTTCAATATCTGGCTTATTCATCCAGACAACCACATGAGTGTTGAATTCTACAGGTAGACTTCTTAAAAACTTCATGCTGAGATCTTCCTTAGCTATCTCAACTCCCAACACAACTAACTGACTGACAAGCTTGTGCAATGTTGTGAACAACTTGTCAAGAGATTCATTGCTGTTTGAGCTAAAGTTTTCAAAACTTTGTTTCAGCAATGTCTTCTGAGTCTTCTTGGTAGTTTCATTACCACCAAACCATGCACATATCACTTTAAACAGAGTTTTTGCATCAGGATACTTGCTAAAAGATAGCATCTGTTCACCAGGAATGGTCATAAGCAACAAATTCCTTGCCTTTTGATCATTCCTCTTTTGTATCCTTTCATCATTGGTAACTGGTCCGGTGTTCCTTTTCTAAACTATTTTGCCATCAACAATGGATTCTGTAGTACCTGGTGTAAAAGAATCACCATACAGAATAATATCCCAGAGAGCATAATCTTGAACCAAAAAGTATTGTTCAATCCATAGCCTCCACAACTCAAACTCATTTTGTTTGAGCATAGGTAACTTTGCAGCAATGTTTGTAGACTGAGTATTCTCTATCTCCATTTCTTCTTCTTCTTCTAAATCAAAGATATCAGCCTTTCTCTGATACCACTTGTGAGGATGCGATACACTTGGTAGGATGTTAGTCCTTTATAACGTGTGTATATGATACTTTGAGTTAATATGATTAAGTATGCGGAATCTACTTAACCACACTTAGAAGGATATTTGGTTATTGGAAATGGAACATAAATGCTTGTTGTTGGATAATGAACACAGAAAGTATAACATCAAACGATTCAATATTATTGAGAATAATACGAGTGATATTTACTATCACTAGGGTTACAAACCTTGAATCTCTATTACAAAGAAAACTACTTTCTATTGTATTCTATTAACTCAGTTAGATATTAAGCACACTTGCTAACTAATGTCTAACTCTATATATATATAATATCTAAGCACATGCACACTTGAGTATTCGTCTACTTGCTAGCTTGTGTGTGTCAGTAGCTTAAGATACAACTTGTTCTGAGTTTACAACTTGTTGACTGATCACTTATCAAAGATATTGTCTACCGTATATATTTAACTTTTATACACAAATATCTTTTTCATACTTATCCAGTCAGTAGTAGTATATGCGACACTTATCACTTCAGCAGTAGGATGACTCACTCCAACAGCAATATCTGATACACTAGCAGTAGTATTCTTGCGGCAGCAGAATCTCTAACACTAGCAGTAGAATGAAATACACTAGCAGTAGAATGACACTTCGTGTATTTCCTTGAGCAGTACTAACCTTGTGAATATTTAATTTCCAATACTAATCTTCAGAACATTTAATTCCCAACAAATCACAATTCACAGTTATACTTAGCAATTGTATAAGCAACAAGCAGCATAACTAAATATAACCAGCAATACATATCATAGCAAGCAGCAGAAACAACTTATTGGCTAATAACAGTACAAATCCTTACAAAACATTACAAGAACAGAAAGAGATAAGAATTTTCAAAGATTTATCATGCCAATACTAGCAATTAAGAATTGAAATCTATCCACATCAAAACCTTTTGTGAGCAAATCTGCAACATTATTGTCAGTATGGATTTTAACAATTTGAATTAACTTCTTCTCAAAACAATATCTTATAAAATGATGTCTTATCTCAATATGTTTTGTTTTAGAATGAAAAACAGGATTTCTAATAATGCACATTGTACTTTTATTATCAATATAAATTTTGGTGTGCATGAAATTATACCCATAGTCCAGTAATTGATTCTGAATCGAAAGCACTTGACTACAGCAACCTGAAGCAGCTACATACTCAGCTTTAGTTGTAGAATTTGCCACCACAGTTTGTTTCTTGCATTGCCATGAAATCAACCTATATCCAAGATATTGACATCCTCCAGTTGTTGATTTCCTATCTAAACATGCTCCAGCATAATCACTATCTGAGTATGCCACCAGATCAAAAGGTGAATCTTTTGGATACCAAAGGTCCGACCTAGGTTGACTCCTTAAGTACCTAAAAATTCTCTTTACAGCATTCAAGTGTGACACTTTTGGGGAAACTTGAAATCTGGCACAGGCACACACAGCAAACATAATATCTGGCCTGGAAGCTGTAAGATACATCAATGAACCAATCATTGATCTGTATAAATGGACATCAACTTCTTCACCATCTTCATCTTTAACTAGAGGCTTGTTGGACTCCATGGTTGTTTTAGCAGGATTCACATCAGAAAATCCAAACTTCTTCAAGATATCAGTCACATACTTATCTTGACTGATAAATATGCCATCATCCTTTTGTTTGACTTGAAGCCCTAAAAAGAATGTGAGTTCACCCATAGAACTCATTTGAAACCTGTTATGCATTAGCTTCTCAAAATCATCACATAACACCTTGTTGGTTGACCCAAAATGATATCATCAACATACACTTGAACCAATAAGATATCCTTTTTGTCTCTTTTGATAAACAAAGTCTTGTCAATTCTTCCTCTACTGAAGCCATTGTTCAACAAGTACTTTGATAAGGTGTCATACCAAGCTCTAGGAGCTTGATGCAAACCATATAATGCTTTCTCCAAAACCAGGTGGTTGTGAGACATAAACTTCTTCATCAATTTTCCCATATAAGAAAGCACTCTTTACATCCATTTGATACACTGTGAAGTTCTTATATGAAGCATAAGCCAAGAATAATCTGATAGCTTCTATCCTTGCAACAGGTGCAAACACTTCATCATAATCAATACCTTCTTCTTGAGTGTATCCTTGAGCCACTAATCTTGCTTTGTTCCTGATTACAATGCCTCTTTCATCCCTTTTGCATCTAAAAACCCACTTTGTACCAATTGCCTTTTTCCCATTAGGCAAATCAACCAAGGTCCAAACTTCTTGAAGCTTAAACTACAACAACTCTTCTTGCATAGCTTCCACCCAACTTTCATCTTATAATGCTTTATAAGCATTCTTGGGGTCCACTTGTGACAGAAAATAAGCAAACATGCAATTCTGAAGGTCTTTGTGGCTATTTCTTTGATGAAAAGATTGAGCAAAGAAAACTTGTTCCTTCAAATCCTTAACCATACTCCTTGTTTGAACTGCATACTTTGGCTCTCCAATGATCTGTTCCTTTGGATGATTCTTGTGAACTCTTGTAGTTGGAATAGGACTGACTGATACCTCATCTTCCATATTGGTTAAGTCAGCCTCTGCAACAAATACATCCAAAGCTTCATCATCAGTATCTTCATAGATATTAATCAAACCAGGCATATTAGGATCATCAGGACAGTCATCATCAGCAAAAGATCTTCCATCTTTGTCAATAGTAGGAAATTTTGGTGCAGCAGTAGAAACACAAGGCTTAGCAATAGTAACTTTTGGCTTAGCAGTAGAATCATAGTTACTGCTGCTAGTGTTATTTCCTTCGTTTTCAACATTTGTTGATTCATTATTCTGCACCTCATCAACAATTTGTGGTCCTTTATTAACCACTTTTCCAGCATCAGAAGGTTTATCCCCACCTTCTGTATCTCCTTTTGGTACTTCATGAACAACATCATCTTCTTGTGAACTCTTTCTCTCTTTCTCTTTGGCTGTAAAAGTTGGATCAAGCTTCCATTTTTCAATCAAAATAAACTCCTTTGCAGATTCACTCACCTTAGCTTGTGTACCTGCATTAGAATCAGCTTTTGTACCTGCAGACTTATTAGTTGTACCTGCAATCACTAGCTCATAATTCATGCTTTTGGTTCGTGAATCAATATCAAACAGCCAGTCAGGTCCACTTCCTGCAACATTAGATGTGGTTTCACTAAACCTAACATGCAAGTTTTCTTTCACATGCCTAGTTCTTTTATTGAATACCCTAAAAGCTTTACTATTGGTAGAGTATCCAACAAATAATCCTTCATCAGCCTTTTCATCAAACTTTCCTAGGTGATCAATGGTATTCGAGATAGTAACAGGACACCCAAATGGTTTTAAGAAATCTATCAAAGGTTTCCTACCATGTAACAGTTTATAAGGGGTTTTGTTATGAGGCTTAACTACTTTACTCCTATTTTGTCAAAACAAGCAGTATTGACTGCTTCAGCCCAAAAAGTAGTAGGTAATTTTGATTCAGACAACATAGTCCTTGCTGCCTCAATAAGTGTCCTATTCCTCCTCTCAGCAATACCATTTTGTTGAGGAATTCTAGCTACACTAAACTGTATTAAAATACCTTTTTCCACACAAAACTGGTTCATAACACTATTCTTAAACTCAGTTCCATTGTCACATCTTATCACCTTAACTTTATGATTTACTAGGTTTTTAACTCTTGTTATAAAAGCCTTAAGAATGCTAGAAGTTTCATCCTTAGTTGCTAAAAAGAAAACCCAAGTGAATCTACTATAGTCATCTGTGACAACTAGGCAGTACATCTTCTTGTTCAAACTTTTCACATATGTTGGCCCAAACAAATCCATATGCAACATATATAAAGGCTCAGAGATAGTGTTCACAGCTTTGGACTTACAAGAAGCTCTGTGTTGCTTTCCCATCTGACAAGCAACACAGGTTTCAGGATTTTCAAAAACTTTTGAAGGTAAACCTCTTACAAGGTTTCCCTTAACCAATTTATTAATAGTTTTGAAATTTAAATGGCCAAATCTTCTATGCCAAAGTTTGGATTCATCATTTGTGGCCTTTGCAAATAGGCAAGTTAAAGCTCTTTTGGGAACTATGTTCTTTATGTCAACACTGTATATGTTGTCTGTTCTAGGGACTCTAAGTAGCACAAATTTATCATCAGGCAACTTAAAATCAGGAGATAAGACAAGACATTCAGTGTCAATAAAAAGAACTTTTGTTCTTTTTGTCACACATTTGTGAGACACTAAAGAGGTTGAACTTAAGCCCTTTTATAAAGTACACTTTTTCAAAATCCAATTTTTCCGTTCTTATTGTACCTTTACCAATGATTTTACCTCCGTTAGGATCATTACCAAAGGCTACATATCCACCATCAATAGCTTCAAAATCTTCAAGGCTGGACATGTCTCCTGTCATGTGTCCAGAGCATCCACTGTCAAATATACATTTGTCCTTTAATTCCTATTGTAGATTGCTCTGCACAAAAAGTAAGAGAATCAGTTTCTCTTAGGGACCCAAGCCATTACTGACTTGGATCTGCCTTGTGCATCAACATAGTCAAATCTCTTTAAATCCATTGATGCACTGCTGTTCCTGGAAACATGATCTAAAACCTTTATTTTTGGTTTCCAGACCCAGCAAGCTGAGGCTTTACAGCATAAAAATGGTTGCCCAAAACAGTGTTTGTTATCACTTTTAGCTCAGCAGTAGAAACTGCTTTTGCCTTAGCAGCAGAAACAGCTGTATTATTTTGAAAATGCCTTTGTGGTGGAGCAGTAGTAATTGACCTAGTTGCACCAGATCTCATCAATACTGCCTTTGGAACCATGTTTTTGTTAGCATGAGGGTGAGTCTTTTTAGAAAAGTTTTTGTGGTTCACCCTTCTGTTTTGGTTCTAAACTAGTTTTTGGTAGTAGAAACATTTTTCTTGTAGGTGCTCAAAACTATCACAATGATAACAAGCCTTTTTAACTAACTAAAAATTACTACCTAACTTTTAAGAAATTAGGTTGTTCCAGTTTCTTTGATTACCTCTAGGCCTGTTATTAAACTTTCTAGGTTGCTCTCTAGGTTCCTCATTATATTCAACTATCTTCCTAGAGATCTTGTCACCAAACACAGGTTTCACAAACCTAACCTGTTTAACTTTAGATTCAACTATTTTAGGAATTTCTTCCTTTTTAATCTTTGGTGTTGACTCAACCTGTTCCTCATCACTATCTGATATCCAATCTTCAATAATTGGAGCATCATAAAATAACTTTTCTACCTTAGGTGTTTCTTTATTAGCCTCACTAGATTCACCTACAGGTTTGCTATCAAGTTCACTAATAAAAGACAATTCTTTCTTAGGGGGTGCAAAGGCACTCTTAACTGGAGGAGCTACATCATTATATCCTATGCCACTAACTCTCCTCATTAACTGACTCTCAATAGACTTATGCACAAGATCATATGCAAATTGTTGTTTCTCAACTCTAACTACATGTTTTTCTATTTCAGTCAAAGCTACATCTTTTTCTTGTTCAGCCTCTTCTAGCTTTTTATTAAGTAAGTTTATCTCACTGTTTTTAATAAAAAGCTTACCTTCTAGTATATGAATCTTATCAACATACTCTATCTCATTCTGTTTAAGAAATTCAAGCCTTTGTTCTACAGATTTTAAACCAACTTTATAACCTAAGTTATCTAGTTTTAGTTTCTCAACTTCTTCTCTTAGACTTTCATTCCTAGACTTAAGCTCTTCAACAGTATCTAAACAAGATTTAAATGAACAACTAGAATCATTAGATACCTCTGAATCAGAACCAGATGATGAATAAGCCATAAGTGCAAAGTTGTGTCCTTTGGGTCCTTCTTCTGCCATAAAAGAAAAGTCGGGTCCTTCCTCAGCCTGATCACTCCAATCATAATCTCCTAGACCATCACAAGACACTAAAGCTGTAGTAGTCTTGGTATCCTCAGTAGCAGCCTTCCTTGAACTTTCTCCATTCTTCTTAGGTGCCCTACATTCCCTTGCAAAGTGACCTTTTCTTTGACAGTTGTAGCACTCAATCTTGGACTTATCAAATCGTATGTTGTTTTGTCCTTTAAATTTGAGCTACCTTCCTGTCTTCTTCAAAAACTTTCTGGCCCTCATTGTCAGCATAACCATTTGCCACTTCAAATCGATTTCTTCAAGATCATCAGGATCAATTTGTTCCAAATCCTGATTCATAACTGGAGTACTGGTAGTAAGATCAGCCAAGTAAGCACAAATAGCAGCATCACTAATGTTATCACTGTTTGTTGAACCAGCAGTAGGAACATTAGCACTAGCAGTAGAAACTCCATAAGCAGCAGTAGAGTGAGTTTCCTGAGTGTTGCCAAAACTTTTGTTGTTGGAGGACACAAAAGCTAGGTTTTGTGCACCAGAAGATGAACTAGATAACCCTTTCACTTCAGATTCATACACTTTCAGGTTGTTGTATAAATCATCTAAACTCATCGTTTCAAAGTCAGCTTTGTTTCTCCAAACCACAGTGTGCATACTCCATTCAGATGACAAACTTCTCAGAAACTTAAGATTGATATCTTCTTGAGGAACTGGAACCTTCATAAGTGCTAATTGACTTATAAGCTTCTGAAGTCTGTCATATGTAGCATCAATATTCTCAGAACTTGAGGCAACAAAGGTCTCAAATTGATGCTTCAAAAGATTTTTCCTTGACTTCTTGGTAGCCTCATTCCCACCAAATCTTAGCTCAATTCCTTCCATTAAAGACTGAGCATCCTGCATATGACTAAAGCTCAACTGATACTCATTAGGTATGCCCATCATGAGAATACTATGAGTATTGATCTCCAACCTTCTTTAAGCCTTGTCATCAGCAGATTTAATGGGTACAGGTTTCCCATCATCAGCTTTTGCTGGTAAAGTATCACCATTCAGAATGACTTCCCACATTGAGTAGTCAAGCATCTTGATGTATTGTTGTATTCTCATCTTCCAAAGCTCATACTCTCCAGGCTTGAGCATGGGCACTTTTGATGCAGTCACCATGTGTGTTGATTCGGATTCCATGACTTGAGTAGATGTTGAACAGATCTGAGTTAACAAAAGTTCTTCTTGATCACAGCTTCTAGATCACAAGCTCTGATACCACTTGTTGATCCCAGTTGAGCAATTGATCTAGTTAGTTATCTTAGATGTGAATCTAAAACAACAAGTATAGAAATTGTCTTGACTTGTAAACTACTAAACACAACGCGGAATATTATGTTTAATCTTAAGAAGAACAATGAATGAAACAGTAGAATTCTCAACAAACACTTCAATATATTAAATATACGAATACTCAAAAGTATTAGGGTTTACAACCTTGAAGTGAATCGACTCTAACAATGATGCGTACTAAACTCTAACCCTAGAACCTCCTTTTATAGACTAAGGAGCCCTAGTCGGTTTACAATAGCTTTCTATACAAGCAAAATCTTTTAGAATCTATTCTAAACTTATCTAACACATATTATACATAGTTTATCTCTTCAGAAATAGTATGAATTACTCTAACAACAGTATCTTTTACTCCAGCAGTAGTATTCTTGTAGCAGTAGAATCTCCAACACCAGCAGTAGTATAGAATACACTAGCAGTAGTATGATACTTACAGTATTTTCCTTTAGGCACCATAAGCAGTTGTATCATTCAGAGCAGCAGCATCTCTAAACCCAACACATATCCTCGAACGCATAGACATTATGAGCCACCGAAATCACTAAGCCCATATGCAAGCATCAAATGGCCAATAATATATTTTCTTATTTTTCTTTTCTTCATTATTTTCTTTCTAATAAGAACACTTCCTTGTTCTTATTTTTACAAATGTATGTGGCTTTTATACCACTGCATTTTTGTCATTTTATTACAAGGATTAGTTCTACATACCTTGTCTCTTCTTCCTCATACTTCTCGTCTATCGACATGCATCCATCTACTTATTAATCTTGTCCTAACATTTTATCTTGTAGGTTTTCAACTCCATTTTCTCACTTGACGTCCTCATCAAGGGGGAGCAACCGTCAAGGGGGATTTTGTGCATTTTGGGATTCAATCCCGCCATACTTTCTCTTCGACATACTTTTTGTTTCGACAAAAAGGGGGAGAAGAGAGTAAAAACTTGATTATCTTTTCCAAACCTTTTTCAAAAACTTGAAACATCTAATCTTTAAATTTTTACTCATCATAATATTATGTTTTGTCATCAACAAAAAGGAGGAGATTGTTAATACAAATAAACTGTAAAAACGTTTATTAATATTTAGCGATCTCTTTAAGTTTTGTCGATAACAAACATAACATTATGTAAAAGTATAAATCTAAACATTACATGTTATTTCAATTACAACTTACCATTTACATGCTATAATTAAAGTATACTTCTTGTAATAAATAAAATGCATGAAATAAGTTGGATAATCCATAACCCATAACCCATAACCCATGGAGCTTGACCCATTGCATGACATCATGCATGACCTAAATAATGGGTAAAACCCATGACCCATGACCCAAAGTCTATAACCCATGACCCAAGATGTCTTTGACATCATTCATGCCATCACTTAACCCATGGACCTTGACCCATAACCCAAAACCTGGAATTGTAACCCAAAATCCGAACTGGTACTACCAGATAGCCGGATCCCTTGGATTACACTAGCCGGATCCCTTTGGGAAGGGATCCGCTGGATCCGGGTGAACAGTGGACAGTTTTGCCTATAAATAGTGAGCCATTTCTCTCTTGTTTCTCACCCCTCTTAAATATATCTTCTCTCTACATTCTAACCTCTCTAACCTCATATAAAAAGATCATTCTTGTAGCTCTCTTTCTCTTGTGTTCTCTAGGTTCTTATTACAAGACGAGATCACGCTTTCTTGCATACGAGCCATCCTTCTTCTCAAGTTGCTCGGACTTCTCATCACCTCAAGATCACTGATTTGTTTCTTGTTGTTTATACTTCTTCTTGTATTCTCAAAGTTGTTGTGTTAGTTGTATTGTTGTGTTTGTTTGGTCTGCCATGGTAAGGACTCGGTATTTAGCTTTGTACTGAAAAAAGTGTAAGCGACGTTGTGAAGGTTTCTCCACTAGTTGAAGGAGCTTGTTAACATAGTGTTTACGAACTCTCGAGTAGGTGACTCGGGGAGTGGAGTAGGGCAAGGAAGGTGTCCTTGTAGCCGAAGCCCTATAAACAATTGTGTCACACTTCTTTCCTTTATCTCTTTACCTTTACGTATTTATTTCATTACTAGCATCTTGAATTATCCATATCTCAACATCCAAAGGTTTCACATACTATCAATCTAAAAGTTTTGATAAACTAAATTTAAATCGATAAAAACTATTCAACCCCCTTTCTAGTTTTCTACATAAATGATGTCCAACTTTCTTCATACTTAAGGATTATCCTCAAGTTCCTGTGCCAGTCATGGAAGTTGGTACCAAAGAGTTTCTCCTTCTTAATTAGAGAACAAAGAGTTAGAGCATTCATATTTTAGTTTGGTGCAGTCATGTAAATAACAAATAAAGTCAGTTCAGTATTTTCGATGTTCACTTTAAATAAATTAACAACCTAAGTTTACCAAAACTTAAGTATTTGAAATCTAAGATCCACATTAACCTGTTCACCGTATTATTGATCACGATGACAGTGGTAAAATAATTGGTAGGTAGCGATTACCAATTGTATCAAGTATACAATTCTTAGATCTTTATAGGACATAAAATATAAAATATTCATGGCACATTGTCCTATCTTTTCCCCAAGCTCTAGTCTAACCATCTGCACAGTTTATCCTCTAATCATAATTCAATGAAATGCTGAGCTAGGTGACCAATTTCAACGCCCCATTCCTGTCCCAAAATCGAAACTTGGTCTAACCTTGTCAAAAAGATGGGAGGAATGTCCTCATATATCCTAAAACGGTTTTTATTAACCATTGCATGCTATCAAAACTAAGTAATAAATAAACACAACCATGTAAACATAATACGATTTATAGCGTAACCTAAAATCCTCTAATTGTATCCACGAGCCAACATATATACTATGGTCATTTAGGGAAATTCCAATGCTCTCACTTGATTCAAGATCCTAATATCTTATCAATTTGAGCATAAGCCCGCGCCTCCGCTGTCTTGGAACATCAACTCTTGTCTCCATGCATCTCATCTTAGTCTTCGTCTTGTTACATTTATTAAAATTGAAAGGTACAATTTATTCTAATACTTACAATTAAAATAGATACAAATACAGAACGAAATAAAAATTACAACTTGGCATCTACGCCAATCCCATAATAAACTTAAAAATCAAGGCGTGTAATAAATTACCAAACTAACAAATCATGGCAACAAACATGACAAACGACTAAGGACATAACGAGTTATACATGACAATAATAATGATTATTACAATACTACTATTGGCTTGCACATGATCATCTTTGCATGCCGATCATGATATATGCAAAAAAAATTTAGACAATTAATTAAACAAGTAAATATTAATATTAAATACAATATTTAATTTTCATCAATTATCATAATCATATATACACCAATTTAACAGACCTGTCATGAGTTCTTTCAAACCAAATAAATATTATAATAAACATGAAAAGTGATAAGTTTTAGGACACTTATTTATTCGTTATCAAATCAGATCTTTGTTTGTACCAACAAACTATACGAAATTCCATAAGGAATTCGATCTAACTTGTCATAACCATAAAATTCTATTTAAAACTGATCACATGATAGTCATAACATGTATAAGTGGCTTTGACATCACTAATGGAAAACGTGGTTATAATTTTAAAAAATATATAACAATTAAATAAGAATAATAAGAAATTCAGCAAAAGCATAAATAATCTAAAACCCTTTTCTATACGCAGCGATCCAGACACATGTGTATGACTAATCAAATAAATAACAACAATTGTGCACGTCGAGTTTGGATGGGAGATTCAGCGAACACTATAAGACCAATAATGTGATCTCACCAAGGTTGATCCACACTAACACTCGAATGACCTCAACATGGTGTTAGTGCTTGATCTAATGAACTTAACAACAACAATCATGATTGAACGAATCAAACACAAGGATGTGTTTGGTGTGTTGTATGTCATGGCTGAAAAAGAGAAAGAAAGGTAGGGTTGGGGGGGGGGATTTCTAGGGTAAATTTAAGTGAAACCTTAATTTTATATCGTGAATAAAAGATATCTTATATATTTAAATATAAGATATGCTTTAATTAATTATATAAGATAATTACCAATTTAAAAGATATGTTATTATCCAATAATATATTTATCTTTTACAACAAGTAATTGAACCAAGACCAAGCACAGTAAACCCCATAGGGGGCGGCCGAACTTAAAAGCCCAATACTTCTTAACCAGTCTAGCGGATTAAGGCCAATCCTGTTTTCACTTAATTAGATCTATTATGTATTTACAATAAATACATAAAACTGAAGTCTCGTGTTATTGTATGTGACCTGACAGTCTCATATATTAATGACAATATTTAATAATGTTATACTATGCACATAATCCTACACAACTACCTACCACCTCAGCCGTCACCATCAATCACCACTATCACCTACCATTTGTTACAACTACAACCACTTGTTGACTACCAACCTAAACTGAAACAACCTCAGCTGCCACCATCCATTTCCACCTCCACCAACCGAAACAACCTTAGCCTCACCATCTATTACAACTTAAACCATCCATCACCACTACCACATACCAATCGATTTGCCGCCACCGCGTTTTCCACCACCATCCGAAGTTGGGAAAAAAGGGGCTGGAAAAAAAATAGGTTGCTTTGAGTTATGAGGTTGATGATCATGATAAAGAAAAGAGAGAGAAATGATAGATGTACAAGTAATAAAGCAAAAGTTACAAATAGTAAAACAAAAGTTACGAGTAGTTAATGTACAAGGTACAAGACTTTCAATCAAGATAAAAAAAAAAAAAAAAAAAAAAAAAAAAAAAAAAAAAAAAAATGAAAGTGTTTATTTGTCATTTTATAGTATAGTAGACACAAAATTATTTTAAGAAAAGAAGTCAACAACTCATTATACTTCTGTCATAGAAGGGGGAGACGTGTCAAAAAGTTAATAAAATTTCACAATCGGTCAGTCGCACTTGTCTATTTAGAGAATTTAAATTTTTTGGGCTAGAAAGTGAACCACCATTTTAGAAAGATAATTAAAATGCACTGTCGATGAGTCGCACCGTTATATTTAGAGAATTTGTTTTTTGATTTGAAAATGGACTACCCTTTTAAAAACTTAGTGAAGTCACGCGATCACTTAGTTAGTTAGTCGTAGGAATCAGAATGTCGATTTTATACATTGACGACCGTGTGAAAGCTTACTTTGTTGTCTCTTGTAATTGCAACAGTGAACATATATTGACTTTGCGAAGAAAAAGGTCACTTTGACCATTAACATCTAAAGTAATTTAATTTGGTCAACATTCATACAAGACAAAGACACAGCTATTTTTCTAGTCTACATATTTCGAAAAGAGAGATGTTGGTGAGGTATGTCTCCCCCTTCATAACAAGAATGCAACCCCAGAAAAGGACTTAGGTTTTTTTCTACCTCATGTCTTTGTCAGCAAAAAAAGGCTATATAACTAAAATAATACTAACATTTCCTTCACATAACTGACATAATTTTCGTACCAAAATGTGAAATGATTTTATGGAAAGCCATTCACTTATAGAAAATTGTACACCCAAAGTGACTAATTGACTAATGGTACTCCCGAGATGTTGACTAATTGACTAATGGTGATTGTATGAATTTTGGTGATTGAGTTAAGTATTGCTAAAAACTATGTTGACCACATGATCAATGGGGTATAAACCATAGGACCCTAACTTGAAATGTAACTGAAATATTTGTTAATGAGTAATAACTATTGGGAAATTTGCAAAAGGGTCATGCTAAAAAAACCCATTTAATTTAGGTTCATGAGATGCATACCATAACTTTTTATTCTTTCACCACAATCAAATGTGTGTTTATTTATTTCTTTTCAAAATTTTGCAATTGTTTGTGTCTGTAAACTGCAAATGAGGATCGAATGATGTGTTGGATGAATTTTTGTGTTTTGAAAATTTTGGTGAAATTCAATTAATGCAGATTTTAAGCGTCCTTTTGTCTTATCAATAAAAAGGTTTTTAATTATCTGGATTTTATATTTCCACTAAAGAAAGCTTTAACTAAGTTTTGACTAAGGTTTGTTTAGTGGAAATAGTGTAGGATTTGTAGCACCCTTGCAAAATTGTAACCGAAGATATTTATTTATTTATTTAAGTTTACTTACTTTTGTAACATATTATGTACCTTAGAACTTTAATAGTTTATCATGGACGAAAAAAATTAAAAATAAATAAATAAATAAATAATTAAACCATTATATGTACAGTAATTGTCACCGTAAATAAATACTAATTATAAAAATATTGTTCGTCAAAAATTTTAATTATAATTACCCGCTGCCGCAATGCGCGATTAACTACTGGTAAAAAAAATAAGGCCTTATACCAAAAATAAAGAAAAGACAACACCATAACTTTCATGTTATCCAAGCCAAGTCCAAGATACGATTCATAAGTGCCTTTTAATTGTATTTAGAGTAAATTACACCGTTCGTCCTTTTGGTTTGCGTTGACCGCAGCCTATCTTCTTTTGACCAAAAAAATTGCACCGTTCGACCTTAAGTAGCAAATGTTATCCGCCGTTTATCACTCCCTCTAACGGCCCTCACTAACGTTCGTTAAGTTATCTCACATAAGGGTATTTTAGTCTTTTTAAATCTATACACATGACAAGTAGAGACCAATGTTTTAAAAACCGGGTTTTTAATCGACCCGGTCGAGTCACCGGGAACCGGTTCGACCGGTTCCACTGCCGGGTCAACCCGGTTTTCCATTTAAATCTTTTTTTACTTTTTCGATCGGGTCAACCCGGCTTAACCGGTTCGACCGCCGGGTCAACCCGGTTTTTATAAAAAAATTTTGAAAAAAACCAAACCCGGCCGGGTTTCGAGACCCGAGTTGACCCGGGTCACTCAAAACCCGGCGGGTCTAACCGGTTAACCCGGTTTTATAAACCCGAGATTTTTTTACCCGTTTTTGTGGCCGGGCACCGGTCCAACCTGTTGAACCGGCCGGATCAACCCGGGTTTGAAAACATTGGTAGAGACCATCTCAACCTCATTTCTCTTTTCACCTTTACCTAACTTTCTTTCTCCCAAATCCCGATCAACCTTTGACAGTTACCACCATGTCACCGGTCTGCCACCACTTCTACTTCGTTGTTCAACCACCGGCGACACCCTTCTTTTACCACCTCCACTCCTTTTTCTTCTAGAAGCCTAGATACAAACACCCCTTCTTTTACCACGTCCATGATTTAACTTCTAATATTAAACTTACATTATATATAAGCTTAAATATAACATCACATAATTTGCTACAGATATTATCAAATCACAACTTCCATTTATATATATATATATATATATATATATATATATATATATATATATATATATATATATATATATATATATATATATATATATATATATAATATATATATATATATAATTGCTCACGGTGGCCACACCACCCA
The DNA here is from genome assembly GCA_021014915.2 of Artemisia tridentata subsp. tridentata. Lineage (NCBI taxonomy): Eukaryota > Viridiplantae > Streptophyta > Magnoliopsida > Asterales > Asteraceae > Artemisia > Artemisia tridentata. The sequence goes on along the minus strand of CP139509.1, from coordinate 396,734,483 downwards.
CATCCGTTGTCGCTATTGTGGAAAACTAGAAGGGGGGAGGGGTTGAATAGTTTTATCGGTTTTTAATTTGTTTCAAAGCAATACTTTTGAAAAACCTTGATTCGAATCTTATGTGTAATCAATCAACACCAATATGAACACTACACTATACTATCTAATATAAACAATGAATGTAAAGAAAAGAGATGGAAAGATCAAACCGGAAAAAAGAGATTTATAGTGGTTCGGTCACGAAGCTCTTCTTCGCCCTACTCCACTCCCAGAGTACCACACTCGAGAGTTTCAAGCACTATGTCAACAAACTTCCCTTCAGGCGGAGAAAACCGTACAACGTCGCTTATCCTAATTTTTGACACTAAGCTAAATGTCGAGTGCTAATCTTAGCTAGCACCAATCTACTACGATCCACTTGATCCTTTCTACTTCACACAATCAACACCCTTGACTCGATCTACCCGATCTACCCTTGATCCACTTGATCAATACACTAGCCCACAAGCTATAAGAGATCTCCAAGATCTCGACAAGATCACAATGATCAACCCTCACTTGACTCAACCTGCCCTATCTACCCTTGATCAACTTGATCAACACACTAGCTCACAAGCTACAAGAGATATTGAATATCTCTATAAGATCACAATGATCTTCTCTCACAAACTCTCAAAAGAAAAATGAACTTAATGTATACAAATATACAACAAGTATGTAACAAGTATTACAAGTGCTCTAACTACAACTACAACACTTTGTATCTTCTTGGATACCTTGTGTTATTCTCTTACACTAGAAGAGGAATGAAGGTGATCTCTAGGTTGGATGATTGGATCACTCTTAAACAAAAGAAAACTAAACTAAATGATCAAGAAGAAAAGATGTGTTGAGAGTATTGAACTCAGAAAATTCTGTGTGAAAAAGGATGCCCAAAAACTGTGAAGAGGGCTGGTATTTATAGGCAGAAAAATTCTAGCTGTTATGTGTACACGGTACCACTAAATCACTCATGGTACCACTAAATTTAGTGGTACCGTGCCAGACAAAAATGCACCTCTTTTTGTCTTTAGTGGTGAAAATTTATTTGGGGAAGTTTGGAGCTGATTTTGGGGGGGAAAATAGTTGTTATGTTATTTGAACTTATTTTTCCAATAAAACATTTCTTATTTATTCAAAAATAACTTGTAAAGTATATTTTTGAAAAAAAAATGTTTTTTCACATTAAAAATGTGAAGTTTTAAACACAAATTTACTTCTTTGATCATTTGTCAAGTTGTAAATTTGTTTGTGCATACCTAGAGTGATTTGCGTAGAAATGGGATCTTTCTACTAAAAACTTGTTTACGTTAATTTTAACGTAACGTGTTTTCACATTTTTTCATCCTCAAAACGTGAAGTTTTCGAAAGATATAAATAACGTTTTTAGAAGCAAAAAGGTTGCTAAGGCTCCCCTTGATGTATACTCCCCCTCGTTTGGAGGACACCAAGGAATCGAGTAATGACTCTTGATACAAAACAAAAGTTAGATGACAAATATACAATATCTAACATGTAGCAATCACGACAAATATCCAACCACAAAAAAATAACTAAGTAGCCAACCACATAAAAAGCCCATTCATTCATAAAAATAAATGTCATACATAGGTATGACTACATCACAAACACAAAGACAAACAACAAGAAGCATAAATCCTTAATGACTAGAGGCAAACTTCATTTCCAAAAGGGGTCCTAAAGGTTTATTGTTGGAAACTAAACATGAACATGTTTAGTTATGTGGGCTAGAAGGAGGTGGAGATGGTGACATAATTGGGGGTTGTGGTGGTGTCAAGAGATGCTCCACATAGGAGAACATGAAATGTATCTCATCCCTCAAGGAGAAATGAGGTTACGATTGTGGAGGCAACATAGGCAATTAGCACTATGTAAATCAAATGGATGAGGTTGGATAGGTTGACCCATGATTGGGGAAGGAGGTGGTGGTGAGTTAGTTGGTGATGGAGTTGGCATGGCATAATCCAATGGAGTGATGGGTGAGAGTGTGTAGTCGATGGATGATGGCATGGTGTTGAAAGAGTGAGATGATGAAGATGCGGTTCTAGTGGAAGAAGTTTTGGAAGGAGCATTAGGTGGAGATGGTGAGTGAAGAGTATCTTGGGAAGGTGGTGTTGTGACTTCATCATCTTTTGTTAGATCAACAAAGAGAGGTTTGGATGGTGGTCTTACGGTTATCTTAGGTTTCTTGGAAATGTGATTTTTTGATCCTTGTATGGAAGACATGGTGGTTGAGTTGTATGAGGTTGAAGATGAGATGCAAGATAAGCTCGCAATGGTGAGGCCTTATATAGGTAAGAGCTGGGGAATTTGAATTAAATGTGATGTTAGTGTCCTATGGTATAGTAAGGGAATCTTGATGTGTATGTGAGTTTGCAAAATTTGCAGGTTTGAGGTTAGGGATGCAGGTATCTAGAGGAAACAGTGAAAATTCGTCAAACAAGGGCACGTTACCACTAAATACCACACGGTACCATTAAATTTAACGGTACCGTGGCCTATTTAACGGTACCGTGACATGTAAAACCCTAAAAATCTAAAACATGTAAAAAGACCAAAATGCCCCTGCAAGTTTAGAAATTAATTAAAAGTTTATAAAGTATTAAATAAATTCCAAACTTTTGGCAATGCACAAGATATGATCCCAAATAATTTTGAGAACTTCATTCAACATTTACACAAGAGATAAAATTACCAAAATACCCCTACTCCTAAACCGTGTATAATTAAAGCATTTATATGTATTTAAATTTGGAAATTATGGAAATATTAAGACTAAATCAAATCAAACTTAATTCCAGCCTTTATGGCCGAAAATTATGGTCCAATACCCCCCATTTGACCGGCCATACCTTGTTTAAATCAATCACACATTAATCCCTCTTCAAACCCTAATTTGCCGAATAATACACACACACAAATTAAATTGCATAGCCCCATTCGATCATCCTAAAATTCCACACTCAATTTTCTGTGATTAAGCATCATCTAAAGAGCCTAAGAAAAATTATTGTGGTCGTATTCGTGGTCTTGTTCGTCCTTGGTGATTTTCTCTGTCGCGACTAAAAATAAAGAGGTATAATTCGTTTTTCTTCATTCGACCATCCAAAAATTCGTTTCTTATTTTTCTTGTGTTCCTCACATCATATGTGACCTGTGAAAATTGGTTTCATGATTTTTAGATCATTTTTGAAGCCGTGGTGAATTCTTGTTCGATTTGCTCATACGCGTAAGGAAACAATTTGTACACCCTATCCACACGTTCAAATCTTGATTTGGTATTTTTCTCAGACCCTATATATGTTATGAACACCAAATAAAATGTAAAAGTCGATCCATGCATGATCTAACAATTATTTGTGAATTAAATCTTAAAAAACGTGTATAAACCCTAAATAATTCAATTCGAATTTTTGAGGCTTCATATTTATTTTATTTGGACTCCATATGATCATACTAATCTGGGAAAAATTATATTTCGAATTGTTAAGGCCTAAAATAATTATTCTTGATTTATTTAGTTTTACCGATTTTAAAGAAATAAAAAAAAAAAAAAAAAAAATAAAGTGTAATTCGATTTAGGGTTTGGATTGAGGGCTTGTTATTGGTCATTTAATGAGGATTTAATGATGGTATAATGATTGGTGAATGATTTGCATTTTTAGGGTTAGGGTTTTGATTAAATAAAGTGTTATACGATTTGCTAAAAATGTTTTGGGTGAGTTTTGTAATTTTTAAAGCTTAAGGGTTATTTTTAGAACTTATTTTGGAACATGTACCTACTGTATAAAATATAAAAGGAAGGGGTCTAATGTCATTTTTGTATTTTAGAGGGTTAAAATGTTTTTAGGGTTTTATTATGGTTCGAATTGTAAAATAATTAATCTAGAGGGACTAAACTTGTAATTTTGGGAAACTTATGGGTCATTCGTGTATTTAATCATATTTAAAGTGCTATGTGTCATTTTGATAATTTAAGGGGCTATTATGAAATTGTTATAAATTAAAGTTTGATTTATATAAAGTAAGGACTAAATATGTAAACTTTGTAACTTGAGGGACTTGAATTGTAAAACTTATATTCTAAGGGTTTTGAATCGTACAACATTTAAATTAAGGGTACAATATGTAAATTTGTAAAACTAAGGGGCTTAACATGTTAACATGAATATTTAAGGTTTAATATGTAACTTTATTAAGTTAAGGGACTAAACATGTAAAATCATGAAACCTCAAGGGTGTAAAGTGTAAATTTTGGATATACTAATATTAACATGACCTAATGGCTAAATATGGTAACTTTCTAAATATGGAAACTTTCTAAAAATGGAAACCTGCTAAAAATAAAAAGTACTTGATATGAACATGGGATCCTTAGTAATTCTGTCTCTACTCCTCTAGGTGTCAAGGAGGAGAAGTTTTATCTGTGTCTGCCATTTCACTTGCTTACTTGATCACTAAGGTACAGATATTCTGCCCTTCTTTAATAAGGTGTCTTCGTCTCATTTCTGATTTCTGATTCACTGCCATGTTCTTTGATTCTGTGAACCTTTCTGGTTCCTTTCATGATATTATGAACCCTTGACATGACCTTTCCGTTATGAGCCTTTCTGATATTAAACATTGCTGATAGATGACCTTTCTGATATTGAACCTTTTATGATTATGAACCTTTCATTCATGAACCTTTGCTTTTGAACCTTTGCTTATGAACCCTTACTTATGAACCATGCTTATGAACCATGATTATGAACCATGATTATGAACTTATGAAACAAGATAATGACCTATGCAAGTAAACTTAAAACATTATTCATGATACTTGACCTTGACCCACAGTTTGATACTACGAGCCACTCACTAGGCATGAGGGTTTCATGTCCATGTCAGTCGATGCACCGATGGCATGACTCTAGGGCAGGAGAGTGATGACCTGTCCCGTCCCTGCATGTTATGTTTACGTAGAGGCAGATTATGGCCACCTGGGGCGTATGGATGCATCCTAGATTTGTTCATGTACAAGTATGTCAAGTTATGTTATGTTATTCATGGTGACTGATGGTGTGTGCGATACACGTCTTTCACACTATGGGAGCTAGCTACTCCATTCATGATTTCTGGGATTAGTGAGAGGAACATCTCTCTGCATGGCGGTATGATTATGATTTCATGTTCATGTTTCTGGGCTCGTAGAGGATTTCTGTATCACTAGACCTCAGTGACTTCTGACCCTTACCCTCATGACACCCATGATATGTTTCTGGACTTATTTCTGTATGGGCATGGTATGTTGGGCCTCATGGGATTCTGGACTGGGCTTGGGCATGTTGGGCTTTATGGAACCTTGGACTTATTTCTGTACTGGGTTGGTTATATTTGGGCTAGTTGGGACTTTTATTCTACTCATCCGTATTCATGGTACAACTCTATACTCCTGATATCTCTGCATGCTCTTTCCTACTTCATTATTATTCATGTACTTTTCTATACCTTCTAATATCTCTGCATGACCTTCCTATCTTTTCTTATCTGCTACTATGTCACGTTTTGTTTCTTTCATTTATTTTTACTTCATCATTATATCATGATCTGTTCTGCCTTTATTTATCTCATCATTATATCACGTATGGTTTCTTTCGTGTTTCCCTATTTCATGATTATTATTTGTTACCGTTATATCTGTTCACTGAGCTCGTGTAGCTCAGCCGCGTTTCTTTTCCCGCGGCAGGTATTAAGCTAGGAGCTGGGTTATGGATTTGGGAAGAGTGTTCACGAGTGAAGCTTTGTTTTTGTTGGATTATTCTTCATTTGTATTATGTTTTGTATTTTATGTATTTTCTATCTCATGTTACATTGTGTTTCCGCTGTTTAATTATGGATGTTATGTATGATCTGATGTGAAACCATGTACTTGTGACATCTTTACCCTTGTCGGGTCGGGGTGTTACACCGTGACATGTGAGTCACGAATTTTCCTGTGCAGCCTAGTTCCTGGCAGCTAAGGGAAGTTTTCTATGGGAACTATTTGCAGGAAATGTTGGTGCCTCAAATCACTAAAGATTTATTTGCCTAATGTGTCCCATATTAAGCTACTCCTAGCAAATAAAGATTATCATGCAATTTTTTAAGATAATCTATAAGCATGCAAACACAAAGGACAAAATAAACTATCACCTAAGAATCATATAAAAATTCATGCAAGGTGATAGAATAAATGTCAAGCATGCAAAATTGCAAAGAGTATTAATACCTAATGTAATTTATCATAGATAAACCATAATAGTAATATTAATCCCTCCCTAACTACTTATGACTTGAGCTTGCTCCCATTTTTATCACACTCGCATCTTGATCATGCATTACTTCCTCATGATTTTGATCATCAAAGGGTGCATAATTAGTGGAGGATTCGGAAATGAGGATGGATGAGACATAAGACTCATTGAGGGGTTTCATGACGGGATCGAAGAGTGAGTATTGAGGACCATTAAGGTATGGATGATAGTTCATGATGTGGTGATAAAGACAAGTGAGGAACATCCCATAGGGTATCAATTTATTTTTGTTACCCTTGAGATGTACAATTCGCTTAGCGAAGAAGTAGGCAAGATTGTACGGTTGTTGAGTAAGAAAATAGTAAATCATATGAGCACAACACGCCGGAAGTTGCTCACGATTTCCTGTTAGACTTATAACATTTTCTCGCAGGATGACTGCCCAAGAAAGTAGTTCATAACGAACCTCTTCCAAACGAATTTTCGTTGGATTTGGGTAAGAAGAGTACTTATGAGTACGAATAAGTTTGGTAAGTTCGGTTGGAGAGGGTATATAGGAACAATACGGACTATGCTCTTCTCAATAGTTGAAAAGAGACTCGAGACACCAATCCTCAGTATAAGCACATTGCCCATGATTAGGGATTCAGAGAATTTGAGCAAATTGCTCAAGAGTTAAGGCAAATTTGAAGTTTCGTATCCAAAACCAAAGTGACAAAGATTGATCCTCGTTATGTACGAGTTCAACTTGTCGAAAGAATTCCAACACAAAACGAGCACAAATGTGCTCGTTAATGTGAAGCAAGCAATCAAATCCTATAGCTCTAAATGAGGTATTTATATCCCTATGATAAACTAAGGATGGATCAACGACTCGACCTTCATGAAACCGACGGGTTTCAAGATTAACATAGGCACGAATGTGACTACCGGGTGTGGTAGGTTTACGAGAGATTTCGGGAGTATAGGTGTCGGTTAGAAGATGATCAAAATCATACTCATGAGACATTATTGTTACCTATAAGAAATTTAAGGAAAAATTAAAATTGAGAATAGTTGTTTTAAAGACACGTGCCTAGTGTGTGCCTATATGCAAACTATGTGGACGTGCGGTAATCTCGACTCTAGAACTAAAAATAATAAGATTACCCAAACACTCCTAACTTCACTTTGGCTCAAGTGAATATGTCAATGAATACATATTAGTTATGTAATTCGATCAATATTCGTGAGATCATGTATGCATGAGAAAACGTTTTTAGTTTGCATTGACAATGCACGAAAAATGTTTCATGATCCTAATTTCGTGAAATTTTTCGAAAATGATTGAATTGGGGTGTTTGGCGACTTCAATGTTTTGGCGCCAAAAGTTCTTGAAAAATTTGAGTGTTGATGACCCCTAATTCTAATTACAAGTATCCTAGACATGATTCCTGTTAACTTACTTAATCTTATAAAGGTTTGAACTAAAAATATGTGATTTAAGTGGGTTTATGCAAATCCTATGTTAAAGGAATCATGAAGGTTATGCATTGTCTAATTCTAGTCCTAATTTCATAGAGACTCAATTAAAATTGAAAAACCCCAATTCAATTTTTATGTATGAACAAACCCTAGACTCAAGATTAAAGGAAAATAGACTCAAATGACATACAATTTATGTTGAAAAAGTGAAAGTAGTTGATAATCTTAAGAATTAATGCCTTGAATACGATCTTGAGGAGGTGTAATGGAATTTTGGGTTGTGAGGTTTAGTTTTGACAGCAATTGCAGAAGTTGGGAAGGTTTAAAATGAATAATATGGGAAAAGAGGACTGAAATACGTTTTGTATCAGATACACGGTACCACGGTACCATTAAATTTAATGGTGCCGTGCCACTTTAGTGGTGTCGTGATCTGCTGGGATGAATTTTCGTCCCATTTTGATTTTTGACGAATAAGTCTCGCTGTTTTAGTGAGACTTTTTGCCACGAGGAAAGAATTTATACCTAATAAATTCTTTTGACGATTAGAACCTAGATTAGACGAAAGGAGACGACTTTAATATTTTCTGTGAAATATTCAAGTAGTCATACGAGGGATGTGAAGAATGACTTAATATTTCCAGTGAAATATTTAAAGAGTCATGAGATAAGACACACGAGATGACTTCAGTATTTCCAGTGAAATATTTAAATAGTCATAAGATTTATGCAATATGTTCCATCATTCCTAGACCTAGACGAAGATAGTAGAAGGATTCTCGTTTGAGAGGTTTGGTCAGGATGTCAGCGATATTGTCCTAAGACGGAACTTTCACAATCGAGATGTTCCCTTTCTGAACGTTATCGTGAAGGAAGTGGTGACGAATTTCAATGTGTTTAGTACGAGAGTGTTGAACGGGGTTTTTGCTCAAGTCAATAGCACCTTTATTATCGCACATAATGGGAACGTCATCTAGATGGATGTCATAGTCAATAAGAGCTTGTTTCATCCATACTGCTTGTTGACATGCCTTTCCGGCGCTTACGTACTCGGCTTCGGTCGTAGAGATAGCAAGAACCATTTGTTTCTTGGAGAACCAAGAAGTTAGACAACAACCTATGAAGGTACAAACGTCACTCGTACTTTTTCGATCTACATAATCTCCCGCATGATCAGAGTCGACATAGACAACAATTTCTACACCGGTCCCCTTGGGATAGAATAATCCCAAGTGTATAGTGCCTTTAATGTATCAGAAGATACGCTTAACCGCTTCAAGGTGAGAGGTTTTGGGATCCTCTTGGAAGCGAGCACAAAGGCAGACACTAAACATGATATCGGGCCTACTTACCGTGAGGTATAATAAACTTCCTATCATACCTCTATACTTAGTGCTATCCACGGACTCACCTTCTTCATCTTTCGTGAGTTTCATTTCCGTGGACATGGGAGTTTTCATGGGCTTAGACTCTTCTAAACTAAATTTCTTGAGCATCTCCTTACTATACTTAGATTGATTAAAAAAGATACAATCTTCCATTTGTTTTATTCGTAGACCAAGGAAAAAATTTAACTCGCCCATCATGCTCATCTCAAACTTGTCACGCATGATCTTAGAGAAATCATCGCACAGTTCTGGACAAGTTGAGCCAAATATAATGTCGTCGACATATATTTGAATAATGATGAGATGTGAATTACGTTTCTTCGTGAAAAGTGTGTTGTCAACCATTCCCATGGTACATTCATGTTCAATCAAGAATGCCTTTAGTCTATCATACCAAGCTTTAGGAGCTTGTTTGAGACCATAGAGAGCTTTCTTGAGTTTACAGACATGATTCGGTTTCTTGAAATCAACAAATCCCAGAGGTTGTGCAACGTATACCTCCTCATTGATATAACCATTTAGGATGCACTTTTCACGTCCATTTGGTATAATTTAAAGTCTAAGGTGCAAGCATAGGCAAGGAGTATCCTAATAGACTCTAATCTAGCTACGGGTGCATAAGTTTCATCGTAATCTATTCCTTCTTGTTGGTTATAGCCTTGTGCTACCTACCTTGCCTTATTCCTAGTTACGACACCATTTTCGTTGAGTTTATTCCTAAACACCCACTTAGTTCCTATGATGGTTTGATTCTTAGGTGGATGTACTAAATCCCAAACTTGGTTTGCGGTGAATTGATTTAACTCTTCTTGCATGACAATTACCCAGCTTTCATCCTTAATTGCTTCACCGACATTCTTAGGTTCTACGGTAGATATGAAACAAAAGAAATTACTTTTGTTTTGTGCTTGTGACCTAAGAGGACTTTGGTTTAGGTTTCCTATGACATTTTCAATAGGATGGTTCTTGGATTCCTTAATGTTGACAACTTCGTCAACTTCAACTATTTCATCCTCAATGTCATTATCTAAGGTTTTCTTGCCACTAACCTTAATGGCTTCTTCCTCATCTAAGTCATCATCCACCAAGGGTGATGTCTTAGTTGGTGGAGGACTTTCATCGAATGTCACGTTGAGTGATTCTTCGACTTTCATTGTTTCCTTGTTTAGGATAACATAGGCTTTACTATTTTGGGAGTAACCTAGGAAAACACCTTCGTAATACTTTGGGTCAAACTTGGTGAGGTAGTCTTTGGTGTTTAGTATGAAGCACTTACTTTCAAACACTCTAAAGTAATCTAAGGTAGGTTTTCTACCTTTCAAGATTTCGTATGGTGTTTTTCCTAGGTTAGGTCTAATTAGAATCCTATTTAGTATGTAAGTTGAGGTGTCCACAGCATTACACCAAAACTTTTGCGGAATTGATTGTTCATTCAACATCGTTCTACTCATCTCTTGTAGAGTACGATTTTTCTGCTCAACTACCCCATTTGATTGTGGAGTGCGTGGAGCCGAGAAATTGTGTGTAATACCATTAGCATCACAATATACTCCAAATTGCACTTCATTATCAAATTCCCGACCATGATCCGTCCTAATTGAGACTATTGTACACCCTAGTTGATTTTGGACCTTCTTACTAAAGATTTCGAATTCCTCGAAAACTTGTGTCTTATTCTTAAGGAATCTAGTCCAAGTATACCTAGAGTAATCATCAACTATTACTAAGGTGTAGTAATTTCCTCCGTAGCTTCGTACGGCGGATGGACCAAATAAGTCCATGTGAAGGAGTTCTAGGCATCTAGAGGTCGAGACCATATTCTTAGCTTTGTGACTAGAATGAGCCTGTTTTACAACTTTACAAGCATCACAAAAGTGTTTATCAAACTTAATCTTAGGTAGGTTTCTAACTAGTTCCTTAGACGCCAATGATTGTATCAAGCGCATATTGGCGTGACCTAGTCTCCTATGCCATAGAGTGGAATTATTATCTATGGTTGCTAGGCAAATCTTATCCTGAGGCTTATTTCCTATTTTCATAACAAACAAGCCATTCTTCCTAACTCCTTTGCCTATGGTTTTGCCATTCTTAGTGATCTCACTACCCTCTTTGGAGAATATAACTCTACACTTATTGTCTACCATTTGACTAATGTTAAGCAAGTTAAATCCTAAGTTATCTACATACTCAACATTTCTAATAGTGAGGGAGTTTTGAGTAATCGTACCTTTGCCTATTATGTTGCCCTTAAGTTTGCTACCGAAAGTGATATTACCTCCGTTGTATGCCTTGTATGATGAGAATAGACTTCGGTTACCCATCATATGATTAGTGCATCCACTATCCTTGACCCATTCGTCAGGCTCCAAGTCGATTTCCAAGCATATCTATTGAATAAGACAAACATTCAAGCATTTGGTCCCCAATATCTCATGGGTCCAAAGTTGTTAGTATTAAACATCCCATGCATCAGTTGCATTTAGTTAGGATGTTGGAACAGAGGACAGATTTCCCATGGTAAGTAACTTTGTAGTTGACGGTTATTCCAAGTGACGGGATAGTTACTTGGATAACTTTTTCTTCTAGAGTTAACTCTCGGTAGAGGAGTTCTTGACCGAGGTTTGAGAACATTTGTTTTTCTAGGTGGAGGAGTCTTTGACCTAGTGTCGGGTTTTACAAAGCCAAGCCCAGGGGTTGACAAGGGTTTATAAAAGCTTTTGACTTCCTTTTTACTAGTAATAGGTACTTTGACACTATTAACAACTATGTGACGTGATTTAGGACTCGAATTATTTCTCAGATTCGACTCAGTTCTGTCTCCAGTACCCGATGGTACCACGGTACCACTAACTTTAGTGGTGCCGTCTGTACCTTTAATGGTACCGTCCACCTGTTCGACAGAACTTGAGGTTTTGACAAATTTTACTTGTTTCGTTTTACTTGTCGAAGCTTTATTTTGGTCAAATCCTAATCCCACTCCGGCATGTTCACTATACCTAACGTTTTCAAGCATATCATTAAGTGACTTTGTCCTTTTTCCAAACTTAATGATCCTTAAAGCATTTTCTTTGAGTTTTTCATTTTCTACTCGAAGACAAATGCATGACCTACATCCTACATCTATCTCTTTATTTTTCTCAAATCTTTTCACTTGATCATTTAGTTCTAAAACTTGCACTTCGAGTTCATGCAATTTTAATTTTAGTGTTTTGTTTCTACCTAAAATCTTAGAACTTACTTGACATAGTTTATTATATTCGTCATATAATCTATAGTCATCTATTGACGAATTATCATCACTATAATAAGAAGAGTCGGAATGTACCTCATTCGAAGCCTGAGCCATAAGACATGTTTCATCGTTGGGCTTCTTCTCTTCTTCTTCACCGCTATCACTCCAAGAGCCACCTATGAAAGCTCTTTGGTTGTTGGTTTTCGGTGGTTTGGGACATTCTCCTATGAGATGATTATGATCTCCACATCTAAAACATCTCCTATCACTCGTTCCTTTCTTCTCAACTCGGTTCTTTTGTGACGACTTATTTTCATCACGAGGTTATCTAATGAACCTTCCTCTTCTCCTAAAGAACTTTTTAAAGTCTCTAACGGCTAACGCATACTCTTCATCTTCACTGTCGGAATCCGAACATTCCTCATCACTATACTCCTTTTTGGCTTTCAATGCTAGAGATCTAACTCTCTCGCTTTTGCCTTTGACTATATCGGAGTCTTTCTTGATTATCATCTCATGAACCTTCAAGTTTCCTATTAGTTTATCGAGTGATAATATCGCCAAGTCCTTTGACTCTTCAATGGCGGTGACCTTTGCTCTCCATTTAGGATGTAGAGCCCTAAGAAACTTCCTAACATAGTTTTTGCTAGAATAACCTTCATCAAGAGCTTTAAGACTAGTAATAATAGTATTAAATCTAGCAAAAGCATTATCAATAGATTCATCTTCAGAAATGGAAAATTGTTCATATTGTTGCACAAGAAGATCTATCTTGTTCTCTTTGACTTGATTATTACCTTGGTGAGTGACTAACAAAGTTTTCCAAATATCTTTTGCCGTATTACGCATGAAAATTCTTTCAAGTTCCTTTTTCGGCAAAGCATTATAAATCATCATTTTAGCCTCATCATTTTTGGCTAGTTTTCTTTTAAATTCATCACTTTATTTACTATAAGGAACTATTTCATCCCTTTTAGTTTCTGGATTCTTTTGAATCGGTTGAAAGTCACCCTCGGTAATAATATGCCAAAGATCAATGTCTTTTGATTTCACATACGTTTCGAATCTTGTTTTCCAATATATAAAATAATCAGTTTCGAAAAGTGGTGGTCTTTTCATAGATTGCGCTTCTAGATATTTGTCGGAATCCATTGATCGATTCAAGTTTTAAATTATAATTTACTTTAAAATCTTGACTGACCTGGCTCTGGTATCAATTGTGGAAAACTAGAAGGGGGGGTTGAATAGTTTTATCGGTTTTTAATTTGTTTCAAAGCTATACTTTTGAAAAACCTTGATTCGAATCTTATGTGTAATCAATTAACACCAAGATGAACACTACACTATACTATCTAAATATAAACAATGAATGTAAAGAAAAGAGATGGAAAGATCAAACCGGGACAAAGAGATTTATAGTGGTTCGGTCACGAAGCTCTTCTTCGCCCTACTCCACTCCCCGAGTACCACACTCGAGAGTTTCAAGCACTATGTCAACAAACCTCCCTTCAGGCGGAGAAAACCGTACAACGTCGCTTATCCTAATTTCCGACACTAAGCTAAATGTCGAATTCTAATCTTAGCTAGCACCAATCTGCCACGATCTACTTGATCCTTTCTACTTCACACAATCAACACCCTTGACTCGATCTACAAAATCTACCCTTGATCCACTTGATCAATACACTAGCCCACAAGCTACAAGAGATCTCCAAGATCTCGACAAGATAACAATGATCAACCCTCACTTGACTCAATCTACCCTATCTACCCTTGATCAACTTGATCAACACACTAGCTCACAAGCTACAAGAGATATTCAATATCTCTATAAGATCACAATGATCTTCTCTCACAAACTCTCAAAAGAAAAATGAACTTGATGTATACAAAGATACAACAAGTATGTAACAAGTGTTACAAGTGCTCTAACTACAACTACAACACTTTGTATCTTCTTGGATACCTTGTGTTCTTCTCTTGCACTAGAAGTGGAATGAAGGTGATCTCTAGGTTAGATGATTGGATCACTCTTAAAAAAAAGAAAACTAAACTAAATGATCAAGAAGAAAAGAGGTGTTGAGAGTATTGAACTCAGAAAATTATGTGTGAAAAAGGATGCCCTAAAACTGTGAAGAGGGCTGGTATTTATAAGCAGAAAAACACTAGCCGTTATGCATACACAGTACCACTAAATCACCCACGGTACCACTAAATTTAGTGGTACCGTGCCAGACAAAAACGCGTCTCTTTTTTTCTTTAGTGGTGAAAATTTATTTGGGGAAGTTTGGAGCTGATTTTGGGGCTGTTATGTTAATTGAACTTATTTTTCCAATAAAACATTTCTTAGTTATTCAAAAATAACTTGTAAAGTATATTTTTGAAAAAAAAAATGTTTTGTCACATTAAAAATGTGAAGTTTTAAACACAAATTCATTTCTTTGATCATTTGTCAAGTTGTAAATTTGTTTGTGCATACCTAGAGTGATTTGCGTAGAAATGGGATCTTTCGACTAAAAACTTGTTTACGTTAATTTTAACGTAATGTGTTTTCACATTTTGTCATCCTCAAAATGTGAAGTTATCGAAAGATATAAATAACGTGTTTAGAACATTATTTGCATCAACAGCTATGATGATGATGGTTGTGAGGGTGAATTGTTTAAATTGTTGCCACCACCGGGGAAAACACTTATTGCCTACGTGGCCACCAGCCACCACCATCTCCACCACCACTAAAGGATTGGTGGGTTTGATTTTTTTTGTATTGGTGGGTTGAAGATTTAGGTTCTTGATTTTAAGGTTTTTGATTTTAGGGCTTTTTTCCCCCCTTAAATTCAAGCTTTTTAAAGCTTTTGATTTTAGGATTTGTGATTTTCGAATTTAGAATTTTAGGATTTGGTATTTGTGTTTTCTGGATGGTATTTGGATTGGATATCTTGATTTGATTTATTATGTTTTTGTGTTTTGAAATATAATTTTTGTTTGTGGGTTTAAAGAAGCTGTGAATGAAAAAACTGGTGATGAGTGGTGGTGGTTGGAGATAAGGTTGTATCAAGGAAGAAAATAAAATAAAAAATGAAGGGAAAGTGTTTTAAGACCTTATAGAAAAAACAAGGAGAAAATGACGAAAATACCGTCACTTGTATGTCACATTTAGCTGGTTAACGAGCGTTAGTGAGGGCTGTTAGAGGAAGGGACAAACGGCGGATAACGTTTGCCACTTAAGGTCGAACGGTGCAATTTTTTTGGTTAAAGGACGATAGGCTGCGGTCAACGCAAACCACAAGGATAAACGGTGTAATTTACTCTTGTATTTATATCCAAATCATACTGATCTTTTGACTTCTTTCTGAAAGTTGGTATAAGTCAACTTCATTAACGATGCTAACTTACAATATTTCAACATCAAGGTATCTCGTTTTTCACGTATCACTATATGAAAACCTAACATAGGTCATTAATTTTAAAAGGTTTAAAGTTTAAACACAATGTTCATCAAAGGACAAATGATCATTCGAGTAAGACACAATGTTCAAAGGAAAAACGATCATTCAAGTATTCTCCCATGAACTTTAAACAAAATGGTTTCGTCTTTGAACAGTGTAAGATAAAATAAGGAATCGAGTTGCGAATCCAATAGCAAACCCGTAATGTTCTGTAAACAATAAGGTTCAATCACGAGACTGGAAAACAAATTAAACCACGGTGTCAAATTTATCAACAGTTGAAAAATAACTATGACACTAGTCACTAGTGACGACCGACGATATAAGCCCCATAACAATTTAGAGGTAATGCAAAAAAATAACATTTATTCATCTAATGTAAAAATATCAAAATGTAACTGAAAATATGATTATGAGAGTATAAGTTTCACCTCTTAGGGTACTGGCAGCCATAGCGGTTTGGCCATCGGTTTGCCCCAAACCGCCGGGGAACACCGCCGCCACCCCAGCGGTTTGGGTGAGAGGTTTGATCCAGCGGGGAAGTTCACTGCAGCGGTTTGGGAAGAAAAGTATCCGTTTGAAATGGAACGTTGGAGAAAAAACAAAAAAAATAGACGTTGGAGCTGTGGAACAAAAAAGAAAAAAAAAAATTCCTATAAATACTACACACAATACAAATAAACTACACCTATTCAAATACCACACACAATACAAATCACTACTAAATCCTTTACATTTCACACAATGTTTTCATCATCTTCTTCATCCGATGAGTTATATCTCCCCCCCCCCCCCCCCCCGACTTTCGAACAAAATCATTCAACGGGTAGTACTCTATCAACCTTTTTAGCCATGTACGATTCGATTGAGGACACGGCAACCTCTACCGAACCACGAGCGTCTGTCACCCGTTTTCGTGAAAAAGCTTTACAAAATCTAAAGGATGACTATTTCGTTGAACAACCAAAGTTTGCCCACCATATTTTTCGAGATAGGTTTCGTATGAATAAAAGGTTGTTTTTAAGAATTGTTGGTGATATTGAAGCGAGATTCGAATGGTTTCAAGAGGGCTATGATGCGAGGGGGACAAAAAGTTTCACGGCATTACATAAATGCACATCGGCCATTCGGCAACTCGCAACGGGTGAACCTCCGGATAGATTTGATGACTATTTAAACATGGCACGAAGAACGTCAGGTTATCATTCTCATTTTTTTTATTTAATGTTGTCGTTATATTTTTTTTATTTAATGTTGTCGTTATATTTTTTTTAATGTTGTCGTTATATTTATTTTTTTTAATGTTGTCGTTATATTTTTTTTATTAATGTTGTCGTTATATTTTTTTTATTAATGTTGTCGTTATATTTTTTTATTAACAGGAGAATGCCTTGATCATTTTTGCAATGCGGTTATTGAATTATATGGTCGAGAGTTTTTACATAGGCCGACATCTCATGACATTGCACGCTTATACGAGGCACATGAAGAACAACATCACATTCCTGGAATGCTTGGTAGCATTGATTGTACACATTTCGTTTGGCGAAATTGTCCTAGACATTTGAAAGGCCAATATAAGCGAGGTGATCACCAATACCCGACTATTATGCTTGAATCCATCGCTTCGTACGATTTGTGGATTTGGCATTCGTTTTTTGGTCCTCCCGGTGCAAACAACGATATCAATGTTTTGAATCAGTCTCCGTTGTATCTTACGGAGCGAAATGGAACGGCGCCAAACAGTTCATTTTCTGTAAATGGACGTCTTTACAAACGTGGATATTATCTTACCGATGGAATCTATCCTACATATTCTACGTTTGTTAAAGCATATAAGTATCCCACTGATCCAAAGGAAAAGAGATTCAAGAAGTTACAAGAGTCTGCAAGAAAAGATATCGAGCGAGCTTTTGGTCGTCTTAAGGCAAAATGGATGATTCTCAGTCGTCCTCTCCGTCCTATGACGGTCGAAAAGATTCGACAAATCGTTAATACTTGTATCATATTGTGCAATATGATTTTAAAAGACGACGAGGTGGCAATATCACCGGTTCATATAATGGATCCGCCGGTCGCGCCAGTATATGACGATAGTGTACTACCGGAGTTACTCGACGAACAAATCCATTATCGTCTCCAATATGATCTTACGGAGCACGTTGAGGCTCAAAACTTAGCATACCTCGATGACTAGTTATTTCTTTTCTTTTTTTTACGTATTATGTAATTTTCTATTAATTATGTTTTTTTTTTCCAAGTATTATGTATTTTTATTTTAATTATTAATGAAATATTATGTTTTTATTAAATTATTTATTTATGAAAATAAAAAATAAAAAAATAAAAAGTTTGTGGTTTGGGAGGTATGAAAAAAGTGACCATTGCCACTAAAAAAGGGTTGGAAGGTATGGAAAAAGTGTGAGTGAGGTGGAATGATATTATTGGTGGGTTGTGAGGTATTAGTTTTTTTTAGAGGTATGGTTGCCACCACCCTTAAAATAGAACTTCAAGTTTGCATTAATTTTAAGTTTCCTTAATTAGTTTTAAGTTTTCAAGATTTCTTAAATAGTTTTAAGTTTTCAAAACTTTTGAATTTTTAAGAAATGAGATACAACCATTATATGTAGTATAAATGATTGAGACCGACTATCTAAATACCAATATTGATTCTAATTCCTATCAATATTAAGTTATTAACCTCACCATCCCGAAGGCAAGTCTGTCACCGTTCCCTTTGCAAATAGTTAGAATGACAATTGTCTTAGCTCAACTTGGTTAATTTATCCGAGTTTGACGAAAACGTATAAAAACGTACCTAAAGTCGAAAAACTTTAAATCATAAACGGCTGTTATTATAAAGGATAGACGATGCAACGATCTTTAACCAAAAGGGCTAACGTGTAAATGATAATGAAACTCACTTAACACCAGTTAAAAAAAAAGGACGATAAGTATTATTTTTTGCAAAGATAGAGATTGTCCATGCAACTTGAAACTTTTAGGGAATCTGGGTGAAACTTTGGAAAACCACAGGGACCTTCATATAATTTACTCTTTATTATATATTCATTTTGTTTTGAAAGATGTATACATTACCAATTTACCATATGATTAAATAATAGGGCCAAATATACAAGTAGCCCAGTCTATTAAGGTGTTGGGCTTTTTTAGTTTAAAAAAAGTCATTTTCTCAAAATAACCTAAGAAATAAGCGACTTTCAAAAAGTCGCTTAAAGAGACTTTTTTTTCAATTAAGCGACTTACTAGTTGTGTCT
Source organism: Artemisia tridentata subsp. tridentata (assembly GCA_021014915.2). Lineage (NCBI taxonomy): Eukaryota > Viridiplantae > Streptophyta > Magnoliopsida > Asterales > Asteraceae > Artemisia > Artemisia tridentata. The sequence continues at coordinate 396,715,346 of CP139509.1, read as the reverse complement.
TTTTGCAGCCAAAAATATACTTTTTTAAGTGTCTTTTGCTAGATTTTAATCGACTTTATGACTTTTTAAGCAACTTTTCGCTAGGGGCCAAAAAGTACACGCCACATGTCGCTCCCATATTTGGTCGCTTATTTTTTGGGCTATTTTGAGAAAGCGACTTTTTTGGGGCTAAAAAAGCTCAACACCTTAAGCGACCGGTCTATTTGTAGAATTGACCCTAAATAATAATAATAATAATAATAATAATAATAATAATAATAATAATAATAAAGAAAAAAAGTAAGTTTGTTTCACTTATTTGCTTCATCTATTAATGGAGTTAACAGGTAATTTCATTAAGGAAGAGAATAACTGTGTTCTCAAAAAAAAAAAATAATAAAAAAGAAAGAAAGTGAATGTACAGTAAAGTGAGTAGAAGTAAATAAATGAAAATGAAGTATGTGTTTCACCCCAAAAGTAAGGTGAAAGTTTCGAATACAAAATCCTCCTACTTTCATACTGTTACTTTCATTTTCCCTCCTAAAGAAAACTAAAAATCATGAGGTTTTTTACATTTTATCACTTTCTTTTTCTTTCCACCCATTTACTCAACTTGAGAATATAATGTAAAGAGAAGGGCAAATAAGTAATTTCATTAGTTAACAAATTCATGGGAAAAAGTTTTAAAAGATAAAATGATTTATTTATGATTAAATTATTACTTACTTGGATATACATGAGTATTATTAAGTTTTGTGAAGATATAAGCATAATTATAAAATTTTAAAAAATATTGATGTAATAGTGAGTTGTTTTAGAATATCCACGAAATTCACTTTATATAGGAATAAGTCAAGCTTGAACTCTAAAAAGCTATTCCCTACGTATTAAAATAAGTGTTCAGTTTGATTTTTCAGAATCAAACTGGTTCAACTTTGACTATATATATATATATATATTTGTTATATAATACTTGATGAAATTATACCATTGAAAAATATACTTAAAACCTAATTCATTCATACATTTTACATCAAATATTATATAACACCCACAAAAATAGTTAAAGTCAAATTTGAACCAGTTTGACTTTGAAAACTTCAAAGTCAAACTGAATACTTATTTTAGAACGGAGGTATTACCTATTAATAAGGTCACTTTTAGCATTCAAAGTTTCAAAAGAGATAAATGCAAAGCTTGCATGTACATGTGCCACATCAACTTTTGTAGTCTTACATTACTTTCACGTTTTGCTTATGCATATTTCGTGTTGCAAGTTAAAATTAGAATTCATTTAGTACTTTATTTTATACTTGACATTTATTTGCCGACAAATTTTTGGTAGCAACATGAAGGCAAAATTTCACCAAGTTTCTTAGAAACTCTTCGTTGAGGTAAGGTTTTACCCCTAGTTCGTTGGGCACGCGCCTTGAGCTATAAGAACTTGAAACAAAGGTAACATACGTTAGCCTCGCCTTGGGTTTGATCCTCAGACCAAGCTCCGGTGTGAGGATAAGTGTTCGTCCAGATGAATGGGTTGGGAATAATAAATGTGAGTGATAAATGCAAGTAATAAATGAGAAGGGGAGAGTTAATGCCTGTGCATTGAATATGTGGAAAACTAGAAGGGGGTTGAATAGTTTTTACTGTTTTTTAAATTAATCCGCTTTGTGACTTAACGTGATTTCAAAGTAAATACTCACAAACAAGCAATATAAGTAAAATAAGTAAGGATATGAACAATCAAACCACAACACGAAGATTAATCGTGGTTCGGCTACAAGGACTTTCTTCCTTTCCCTACTCCACTCCTCGAGCCTCTAACTCGAGAGTTTTTCTTCACTAAGAAACAAACTCCCTTCTCAGCGGAGAAAACCTTTATACACGTCGCTTACACTTTATCCGGTACTAAGCTAAACACCGGGTTCTTTACAAGGGTACAACCACTCCCGTTGGTTCTTTAACAAGGGTACAACCACTCCCGTTGGTTCTTTCACAAGGGTACAACCACTCCCGACACTCTTTTTGTTTTAAGGACTAAAACACTAACCACACACTACTGAATGAAATGTATAATGATGTGTGAACTAATACAAAATCACACAGAACCTAACTAATGAAACTTGCAACAGTAAGTATGTTGAAGCTTGTATGCTTGATCTTCTTTGCTACAAAAGTGAGATAAACAAGAATGAAATGAATGATATGGGTTAGTGATATGCAAATGAATGATTATATATTTTAAGCTATATGAGTGATAAATGTGCCTAAATGATCAGCTTGCTATTTATAGGCAAACTGATAAAACGGTTGGAGGATTTGGCGGATCCCTAAATTTGGATCCGCCCTTGTATGGGTTTAGATCCGCCAGTGTAGGACAGCTAATAGATTCTCAAATCTTTCCATATCTTGCACAATCTTTCTATATCTTCAAATGTCAACTCTTTAGCTTGAAGAACTAAGATATCTCAAAAATCTTTCTAAGATATGTTCATGATGCATGCCATGATGTCATCCTAAATATTTCTAATTTAAGAAATAAAAATTTAAATGTATATAATGTTATTCCTAGTAATATTGTAATGTGAAAATGTGTTTTAAAAGACTTATCACTATAAATGTAAAAGACTTAATCTTATATTTATGCTTTGCTTAAAGATAAACTTTGTAATTGTCATTAACAAAATTAAGCAAAGATCGTAAAATATAAATAACGTTTTTATGACGATATTTGTATTAACAATCTCCCCCTTTTTGTTGATGACAAAAAATAAAGTGTATTTTTAAGCAATGGATAAATAAAGTATGAGTCTTTTAAAAATATAGATTAAGTTGGTTTTATGCAAGTTTTGAAAACAATTTTAAGTATAAAAACATGTACTGTGATGTTAACAGTATGTATGAAACTATGTATGAAACTTAATCCTATCTCCCCTTTTTTGTCGAAACAAAAAGAAGATATGCGTAGCGAAATGTGGTGAACAAATCTTGGTTATTACTCCCCCTAAATTTGAGTACCAAGATTGTTTCAATGATTTTGAGAACTTTAAAAGCTCCCCCTTGGATAATACTCCCCGTAATTGGAGTTCCAAGGTTAAGATGCATGATCCTACAAAACTAATGGTAAGAATATGATATGCTCCCCCTCGATGTATACTCCCCATTGCTAGGGTACCAACGTATACATTTCAAGGATGAGAAATGCTATAAAATGATGAGTTAGTACATGATATACTCCCCCTTGATCTATACTCCCCGTTGCTAGGGTACCAACGTATATGATTCAAAGTTGAGAAAAGCTACAAAACAAAGGCTAGTTGTGAATCAATCCAACCAAGTATCTTAATGCATATGTATAAGTCAAACAAACACAATATTTCAACTCATTTGACTTTAAAAAGTCAAAAATATGTGTCTTATCAAAAATGCACCTAAGTAGAAGTTGTCCAACCATACAATCAAGTTAGTAAATTAATCAATCCAAAATATTATGCCAAATAGTGATCACCTATAAGCATAAATATAACATCCATTACTTGAAAATTTGCTTGTGATATAAGTCACAAAACATGATGTTACAATAAAAGGTTCCTAAAAATAGAAAATTCCTAAAATAATCCTATGAAATCCTATAAAAGGAAACTAGGAAGGAACTAAAATTTGCCTATTGCGGAGGATGAGAGATTTCATTTAGGCATTCGAGAATATGGTTCAAAATGAACCTCATCTCATTTTGAAGCTCATGGACCAAAATGTTGGTCCTTTGGGCCAAGTGAGCGGTCCTCTCACATTGTGAGCAATCATGCCTTGGAAAGATAGGAGGAAGAATGGGCTTAATGGCTTGTGGTGGTGGTGGTGGTTAGTTGTTTGGTGGTGGTGGTTGGGGTTGGTTGTTTGGTGGTGGTGGTTGGGGTTGGTTGTTTGATGGTGGAGTTGTAAGGGAGTTAAGCAAGATGGATTGAAGATCCATGGCTTCACCAAGGCGAGAGTCCGCCATATTGGAGAGAGCATAGAGGCGGGTGAGTTCCTCATTGATCTCTTCATGGGTTTGTGGTTGATTGATCCATATTGCCTCATCAATGGCAATGAGTGTAGATGTAGGTGATAGAGGATGTGTTTGTGGTTGTGGTGGTGGTGGATCATGGTAAAGTGGACCATGGATATCTCGATAAATGGGATGGAAGAGCATAGGTGTTTGACCTTCAAAGGTCATGGGAGGTGGATTGGTTGATCTTGGTGGAAGGTCTTCCAAATCATCCAAGTATGGATGAGGTGATGAAGGTGGAGTTCTAAACAACTCTAGGGGCTGAAGTTGTGGTGAATGTTGTGGTGAAGGTGATCTATTAGGTTGTGATGGAGCGGGTGGTGGTGTGGTTGCTACAGGAGTGATTGTTGGAGGTGGTGTGTTGATGATGGTGTTAGTTGGTGTTGGAGTAGCAAGGTTGAGAAAATTCTCATTGGCAATTGGTGAGGATATGTTAAGTGGAGATGACTCCTAAGATGATGAATTAGCTAAGTTCACGAAGCAACAAGGACATACAATTATACGAGCTGTCCTTCGTGCGGGTCTGCTTGTAGATGAGTTATTTGATTTTGTCATTTGATTAGTGAAAATAGTTGTTCTAAGGTACAGGAAGGAAAGTTAGTAGTGATGGTTGTTGTGTGATATGTGATGATCCTAAGGTTCTAATTTATAGAGAGAAGGGTTGTTGGTCTTTGTGTTTGGATTTGATGTAAATCCAATGGAGAATGTTGGTTCTTAATGATTTGGAACAAAAAATTGTGCTAGTCACATCATTTAAGTCAAACCATAGAGCTCAAGTTGAGTGAATTGTAGAAGATTTGCAGTTAATGCAAGGAGTGAATGGAAATTCTGTTGATGTGATGTTCCAATGGATTTCAAGGATCCCATTAGAGGGTTCCTTGCTTGTATTAGAAAGGTAACTCACATGAAAATTTTGAATATTCAAATTTTCTATGGGAAATGGATTTCTTATGAATCTAAGTGTGCCTAAATGATCTTAATAAGCTTAATGATCAGTAGAAGAATTCTAAACACTAGAATCAATAATCTATGGATCGGGATTAGTCGGGAATTTTTTAAAAAGTTACTGTTGAAGCCTGCGGATCCAATCGATAACAAAGGCGGATCCCTTATTTGGGTACCGCTGAATTCGTAGGCTGAGAGATGGCGGAGCCAAAGTGCATAGCAGGCGGATCCAAATTTTGGGATCCGCCAAATCCGCCAATCAGAGTTACTAATTTGAACAGAGAGTATGTCGAATTTTGCGTTTCTCGTTCAAATCCCGAAAATTCTCCTAAAACCTATGTAACTACTGATATGTGATAGAATAAAACTAAAAACATGGGTTCTAACACACGTTTACACATAGATTAATCCGATCATTATATCTTACCATAAAAGTGGTTAAGCCAAACAGTGGCTTAATCTCGGAAAAGTGATAACAACAAGTGTTATCGACCTGCAATTGGGAGTTAGTTCACATACAAGTTAAGTACTAACATAATATCTTAAAAAACACACAAGTTCGCCACATCATTGTTTGAAAATATCTAATACCAAACACTCCCAATACTTCACTTCTTGCTCATTTTCTTGTGAAGCTTCATGATCCAACGGCCCAAATTCTTCACCATTCCTTTGGTTTGTTTAAATTCTGCTGATTCGTTCGGAATTGGAGGAAGTTGACTGAAGTACTCAGGTGGTGGGATCCTTGAGTTTGGCAAACCATCTTCTTCACTCATGGATGATGATGATGATGATGATGATGATGTAGGAGGGTGAGGACGTTTTCCTTTTGCCACTGCTACCCTATGATCACTTAGAGGAACAAAGGTGTATGGAATCTCGAGGTAGTCGAGAACGAATCCTAAAGCGTTTCTAGGAATGGGCTCAAAAGCTTTATAGAGACGGGTCAAAAGCATCCCGTAGGGCATGGCGGTGGTGCCTTGAACCAGAATGTCAGCCATTCTTTTGGCAATATAGTAAGCAAGGTTGAAGGGTTGATGGTTTGACACGCAATACATCATGTAGCAAAGACTTTCGTTGATATGGTCTCGATTCCCTACGGTACTTATGACATTTACCCTCAAAACTTCTTCAAGCTTCTTAAACTGAGGCTTAAGTTCATTAAGTTCCATGGCAAATGGATCTCTATCAACTTGACGACCTCGGTGTAACCTAGTTTGGTTGTTCCTAGGCAAAAAGAGATGCTCACGAATGGTTTCTTTTGCGATTAATGGTGTGGCATATGGTGCCAAACGATCAAGGTTAGACTCTAGAATGGTTAACGACCACTTGTCAGAATAGAAACATGTTCCTTGATTAGGAACTCCTAAGACATCCCCAAATTGATCTAAAGGAATATTGAATTGAAACCCGTTGACTCTGAAATGGATATTCATGTATCCATAATCATTTGAACTAAGTCCTACACTAGCATAGAACTCGAGAATGAACCTAGGAATGATGGGCTCATCGATGTCTAGAAGGCTATCGAAATGAATTGCGGCTAATTGTTCGCGGAGAATGGTACCTTCATAGAATGAGGGTTCTACGACTCTACCCTCATGTACGTATCGTTTTTCTAAGGCTTTGAATATTTCAACTTGTTGCTCACTAAGTCCTTTGGTTTTGTGATGTTTAGGTAGGTATTTGATGGTTTCTTTGTGATCATAATTAGTCGCGGGAGGCATGATTATCCTAGACACGAAAGATATATAGTTTAGTTGAAATTATCGAAAATACGTATATATGTCTAGTGTGTGCCTACATGGGGACAATGTGGAGGTACGGTTATCTCGACTCCTTTTGATGCATGAAATTTTTGTTTATGCAAGTTTTATGATAAAACAAGAGATAACCCAAACGCTCCTACTTCAATGTAGCTTCGATTGAATGTACTCGAAAATACATATTAGTTATGTATTTCCTTTAGCATTCAAGAGACATTATGCAAGTGATGTTTAAAATATAACGTTTTTGTATTTGTATGAACAATGTCCAAAAACCGTTTTTCCTAGTCGTGAGAAGATTTTAGCAAAAATTTCTCATGGGGTTTTTGATGAATTATGACAACGAGCTACAAGATGAAATTCCTAACTACCAAAAACATGATTTGTTATGCAATTCAGTAAATACGCTTCTTGATTTTACAAGAATTATGCATAAACCCCAAGTTTTGGTTTTGTGCATGAAATAGAAATCCTAGACGCAGATCAGGAATGTAGACATGATAAAGATACTTACAGTGATGATTGGAGTACAAATTGGTTGTGAAAGATGGTCTAAATTATGAATTTGGTGTGATAATGGTCGAGTTCTAGTAGGTGTTTATGTATTGGGAAGTGTGATGAATAGTACAGGAAGTTTATTTAATATATAGAAAAGAAGCTCAGTAGGTCACGGATCCGGCGGATCCAAAACAAGGGATTCGCCTTTTTTTTCGTTTGGATCCGCAGGATCAGAACACATATTTTGGTTTATTGCCGTGTTTGGCTAATCTAAGTTTAAGTGTGGGTTTTTCTACTCACTTGTTCTTAATTTAAACTAGTCTAAGATTTGAAAGAGTTCTCTCTTAAGGTTTTGTGGGATGTCGGCAATGTTTCCTCTGAGGATACTTTCTCGATTGAGATGTTTCCCTTCTGAACATTGTCGTAAATGGTGTCGTATTTCTTTTTTGGTTCTAGCGTGTTGGATGGATTTTTGTGAGTGATAGCTACCTTTGTTGTTGCAAGAATGGAGTCGTTGAGTTCAGTTCCATAGTCGAGAGAGTTATTTCATCCACGTCTTGTTGAAGCTTTCTCAGATACGTACTCTGCATCGGTTGGATATTGCAAGGGTGTTTGTTTTTGTGCAAACTTTGAGGTGAGACAATGTCCTACAAAGTACAAATACCACTTTACTATTCCTATGACATAATCACGGCATGGTCGAGTCGCATATACTATGGCTTCTAACGTTCCTTTAGGAACCATAATCCTAATGTGTAGTGCCTTTTATGTACTAAAGATCGTTTAACGGCTTCAGATGGATATTTTGGGATCTTTGAAAGCGTAGCACATAGAAACCTAAATAATGTCGGTCTTAGCGTAGTAAGTAAACTACAATCATCCCTAATATTTAGTGCTATCTAGGATTCACTTTCGTATCCTTTGTGAGTTTGGTTTCGAAGACATGGCTTTCAGGTTGAATCTTCAAGACCAATTTCTTAAGCATATCCTTGATAAACTTAGATTGGTTGAGAATCATCTTTAATTGTTTAATTAGAGACCTAAGAAAAAGTTTAGTTCCCCCATCATACTCATTTCAAACTATCATGCATGATTTTGAGAATTCATCCCAAAATTTGCAGTTGACGAATATATGTCATCCACTATATCTGGACTATGATAATATGTGATCCCATTTTCTTGGTGAAGAGTATTGTCTACTAGCCATGGTATACTTATGGTCAACTAGAAAGTCCTTATCGATCTATCAGCTTTTGGATGCTTGCTTAAGTCGTTAAGCTTTCTTAAGTTGTAGACACTGATTGGTTTTTCAAATTGGCAAGTCGGGAGGGTTGTGCTACATACCTTCCTCAGTTGTAAACCATTAAGAAATGCACTTTTGACATCCATTTGGAATAGTTTAAGTCATGGCAATCGCATATGAATAGTATCTTAATTTCTCAAGTCTAGCGACGGTGCAAATGTTTCATCGAAATCTATACCTTCTTGTTGATTATGCTTGTGCTACTAGCCTAGCTTTGTTTTAGACTACCATTTTCATCCATCTTGATTCTAAAAACCTTTTGTACCTATTTGGTTGATTTTAAGTTGAGGGATAATGTCCAACTCTTTCCTAACAAATTGATTAATTCCTCTTGCATCACAATACCAAGATTATCTTCTTGGCTCATAATTTTTCAGGTTCAATTGTAACAAACAAAAGAAATTGACTATCGTTTTGAGCTTAGACCTTAATGTTCTTCATTGATTTTTCTATAACCTTTTCTAATGGATGACTTTGGGTTTCTTTGATATTAACTATTTTCTTTTACCGGTCATCTATCTTTGTCACTTTCAATGTTTTCTGGTTTTCAAACCATTTGACTTCACTAATCTCCTCCTACCAAAGGTGATGTCTTAGGGGAGGTGACTTTCATCGATGTTACGTTCAATGATCCTCGACTCTTGAGGTTTCTTTGTCAAAACTATATATGCTTTACTAGTTTGTGAATATCCTAGAAGTACACCTTCATACACTTTGGGTCGAATTTGGTGAGATAACACTTTGTTGTTAAAATGAAGCACTTGCTTCCAAACACTCTAAATATCTAAGTAGGCTTTTTGCTCTGTATAACTCATATGGAGTCTTTTCAGAATGGTCTAATTAGATCGATTTAGGATATATGTGGACGTATCTATCAGCGTGACACCAAAACTTGAGGTATGTTTTGTTCATTTAACATGGTTCTATCATTTCTTGAATTGTCTATTTCGCGTTTACTACATCATTAGATTGAGGATTCGAGAGCTGAGAAATTATGTTATGCCATTAGCATCAAAAAAGCTCGAATTGGATTTGTTGTCTAATCACGACCATGGTCAGTCTTATTGACAACTATGTTACTTCTATTTGATTTTGAATTTCTTACTTAAGATTTCAAATTTTCATGCTCGATTTAGTTTTCAAATTAGTCATGTATACCTAGAGTAATCATCTACTATTCCCAAGTATAGAATTTCCCCATACTTTGTATAGGATGGACCAAACAAATCCATATGTATCAATTCTAGACACAGATGTAGACACATGTTTTAGCCTTATGGCTATTATGAACTGTTTTCTATTTTGCAAGTATCACAAAAGTGTTGGTCATATTTCAACTGGGCAGGTTCCTAACGATTCCTTAGATGATAAAGGATTGAATAACTTCATATTGCATGACTAAGTGTCGATGCCATAGAGTTGAGTTTTTTGTCTTAAAGAAGGAGACAAAGTTGTCTTAGGTGTTTTGTCTAATTTCATAACAAACGTTATTCTAAAATCCTTCCTACAGTATGCCATCTTTTAGTATTAACTTCTGATGTGCCCGGTTCGGTGCAAGTTTTAAATTTGTAAGGGGGTGAATTACCGAATCTAATAACAACACATACGAGCAAGTATACTCGTCCGTTGTAGCAAGATTTTGATGGTAAGTCGGGATCGTTCGCAGGGATTTGTGTAGTGAATCGAATTGTAAGTTAAAAGCAACTATCTCAAATAAGTAGTAATGATATGATGAAAATTCAAATGATTAAAAACTACACTTGCTTAGACTAGTGTACTACAATTGACTAGTATGATTGTGATAACTTTGGAAAACATGTTGGTTGTGATAATTAGTTTTGACACTAATCTATTGTTTCTACAAATTAAACCTTCGTCAAGATTTTGGTTTATAAAAACAAGCATTAAGTTTAACCAATCAATTCAAGATCAATTCAAGGTTCATGAGTTGGTGTTCCCCAAACACAAAAACAATCTTTTGTCTAATCAAACAAGCTTAGGAAATGGTCAATACAAAAGGTAACCGATTATAGACAAAAGGTCACAATTGAAAGCAAACTATTAATCTCTCGACCTTTAAAGTGGTTTACAATCAATCCGTTTTGATAGACAAAAGCATTTTCATTACAATCACAATTAAGTTCCTTTGTTTAATCAAGAATAGTGGAAAACAACAATCATTCATAGACAAATGATTATAACTAGTGGAATAACAATAGTTCTTTCAACCCTTAAGATTACTAGCACTAGTTAAACTTGATTACCCAAATGTCACTATGAAACTTTATCACAATTGGTTCTTAGAATTGACTTGAAATTGAATTAAAACATGTTATCACAATCATATGCCAATCAATGAATAATACACATCATCTAAGCAAGTGCACAATGGCACTAGCCACTCATAGCAAACATAAATATAAACTCAACACTTTGAACATTAGAAACCATGATTGAAAGTCTTACAATGATTTGAAAATAAGATTACAAGTGAAAGACAATGATTCCACAAGCAATGAAAATGGTATAATCGACTTTCTCCCTTCTCCTGGACTTATGGACGAATTTCTGAGTATATTTCTGTATATGGTTCTCTCCTAGCACTTGTATGTATGTATGTATCTCTCTAGATTGATTGGTATATAAATACTCAACAAATGGTTCCATAAATTGCTCTAACCAAAGGTCTAAGTGCATAAATGCTTCTCTTGCTCTCCAAGTAGTATTGAATGGTTAGAATACTGAAAAGAAGGACCTAGAACCGGAGTTATAAAGTCACAATCCTTAATAAAGAAGTCTTGGGTCAAACAGCGACTTCCAACCGATCGGATAGAATGGTCTACCGATCGGTTGGTCTTCTCGGTAAATCCAAATTCACTCCATCCGAATCGGTTGCGGGCGGCGACCGATCGGATGGCTATGGCTGATGAACCTATTTCTTGGACTTTTGCATACGACTTGTTTCTCGGTTGTAGCTCTTGATTCTTTGATCTTTCTCTTCATCCTTAAGCTTATGAACTCGACTACTCGGACTTTAACTCATTGAAGTACCTTACGGAGCGGACTTGACACAAGATTCACATGAAATCTCAAATACTTCCTTTTTCCTCATTTTTGCATCTTTTCCATCCATTTTCCTGTCTTTGGCTACAAATGCTTTGCAAACACACTTTGATACGATTTAGTAACAAAAGCATATAAATATAACCACAAAACATATATAAAACTACCAATAACGCTATCAAAAACATGTTAGATTTAGGCGTTATCAAATCCCCCACACTTGAACTTTGCTTGCCCTCAAGCAAATCTAGAAATAAAAACAATCATCCACATGGTATACACAAATGATTAGGAAAATGTGATGCAAATCTATCAAGCACTAGTACAAGCTAGATTCATCGTTTTAAGCTTTTATGGTTGAATCATCGAGATGTTTGACAATACCCATATGATTTTCTTGCATGATACACATTACTAAACACCTCACGAAAGGAAAATGAAATATAATTCACTCAAACACTCATTTGTATGATTGGTGGAGTATATAAGAGGAATGACACTCATTTGCTCAGTCATGATCTAAATATTACCATAGGCTTGTACGAGAAACAAAACTACACCGAAATGGTGTGAGCGCCAAGTATACATATCAAAGAGGGCTTTTATTCGGGTTTAAGGCTTAAAGGGTAATAAAAGACTAACGCGCCACTATCTCATGCAAAACATAAGAGCTCCCTAACAACGAATTCTTGCATTACCAACTAATGGATGGTCACTAGATTGTACCTTGGTTCGCTAACGACGTTACTTGCATAACGGATGGTCGCCAAAATACGCCCTAGATCGCTAACAACGTTAGTCAATTCCTCAAGAAATCGGATGGTCACTACATGTCCATACACTTAATAATTTCACAAAGTCTAAAAGGGTAGGATAAGGCATGGGATATGTTTATGAAATTGGTTGAACATAAAACAAAATCAGTCAAAGTCTACGAACCAAATGTTACTAGCTATTACTAACCAATATCATGCCATTTTGTGAAAAACTCCATACTTCCTTTATTCATACTTGATTCACTTAGCCCATTGGCTTATTCTTGTCACCTTATAGTTGCAATGACTTTTCTTCTTTTTCTCTCTCTCTTTTTTTTTTTTTTTTTTTTTTTTTTTTTTTTTTGACTTGTCATCTTATAGTTGCAATGACTTTTCTTGGATAACAACTTTCGGAGTTTACGCTTTCTTTGAACTTTCATGATTTCCACTTAACATCCATCTTGCCAAATAGCTAGCAACCAACCAAGACTTGACTATGGATAAGGCTAGGCTAAAAAGGTGTAAAATCTTTTTGAATTTTTCTGGATTGTATTAAAAGAAAAGATAGGCTCGGCGGGTGTAACTAGGGGTATCTTGCATTAAAGATAAATGCTAACAAATGGGTCCATATGAGTGGTTAACTAGCCAATGTAGCTAGCTAATATAGCATTATATTAAAATGGAAGGCCATTTGGGGTAAAACCTAAGATTGCCTCTTATCACGCATATACACTTATATCACAAACGAAATGTGATCTCACAACAGTCTCGTAATGATTTACAAGTACAAGTTCTAGAATAAATAAAATCACCGGCACACTCATAGCAAAAGATCTAAGCATAAAAGATGTATGCTATATATAGAACAGGCTCAAATCCTCACACTTTAGTGGAAAGGGCTATAATCTGTGCTAGCTAATGTTATCGATCCTAGAATGGATTGCAATATTAATCAGGACACATCTCGAATTTTCAAAATTACAGATTTCACCAGTGGATAAATCCAGTTATTCTAGAATATGATATTTAAAATGACAAAAGACTAGATTACAAGGGCAAACAAAATTTTAAAATTCAGCTCAAAACTACAATCTATTCTTATTTTCCTATTCACCCCCCACACTTAAGTTAAGCATTGTCCTCAATGTGATAAACGACAAAGAATGAAATAGGGAAATAAGAGAATAAACCGTATTTTCTTCTCAAGAGGAGTCTTGATCCTAGCGTCCAAGCTTCGAAATCATTATCTGCAGTAATCTAAAAACAAAAGAGACACACATACGAAATATGTCTTCGCTTTATTCAAAAGACAGTGATACACCCCCACACTTAAGTTCAACTAAGCAATTTAGAAAAAACTTTGGGGTTTAATCACTAGAAAATAAAAATGAAAAATAAACATAGCAAACACACGGGTTGCCTCCCGAGAAGCGCTTGTTTTATTAACGAGTCATCAGCCGGACTCAAACTTCTCTCTCTTCATGTTGGTGCTGACTTCTTCTTTTGAAATTTTGGAACGTACAGCACATTTCCAATCACTATTCCTTCTCCAGTTTCATCTATGTATTCCAGCTTAACTTCTTCCCACGGTCTTGGTAGAACATCATAGATATAACCAGAATCTTCGGCCCACGGAGTGTTTTTCTTGAAATCGGCCGGGAAGGGTGACATAAAGGTTATAGCTTCATATTCTGATTCAGGCGGAATCTCTTGAATAGAAACTTCATTTATCTGCTCCTTGTCATAGTATAACTTAATTCGGTGCCCATTAACAATGAAACTTCCACCATGTTTGTCATGCAATTCAACATATCCGGATGGAAATCCATGTTTCACTATATATGGTCCGAACCATTTCGGTTTCAGCTTTGGAGCTTTGAACTTATACTTCATGTTAAAAAGCAGAACTTTGTCTCCAGCTTTGAATTCTTTTCTGATTCTTAGCTTTCTGTCATGATAAGCTTTTGTTCTTGCTTTGTAAAGTTTGGAGTTCTCATAAGCTTGTAGTCTAAGCTCATCGAGTTCATGCAATTGCAAAAATCTCTTTTCTCCAGCTACTTTGAGGTCTGGGTTACAGTTTTCTCAGTGCCCAGTAAGCGCGATGTTCGATTTCGAACGGCAAATGACAAGTTTTTCCATACAACAATCTGTATGGTGTTGTACCAATTGGTGTTTTGTAAGCTGTGCGAAATGCCCATAGAGCATCATCTAGTTTTCTCGACCAAACGGCGGGATTGTCTTTAACCGTTTTTTCGAGTATCCTTTTTAAGGCTCTGTTGGTATTTTCGACTTGACCACTGGTCTGTGGGTGATAAGCTGTAGCGAAACGATGATGAACTCCGTATCGCTTCATAATTTTCTCCATTTGTTTATTACAGAAATGGGTTCCACGATCACTTATCAAAGCTTTAGGAATTCCATAACGAGCGAAAAGCTTTTTGAGAAAATTAACAACTACTCGTGCATCATTTGTGGGTAGAGCTTCCGCTTCAGCCCATTTGGAAACATAATTAATAGCAACGAGAATGTATTCGTATTTGTGTGATTTAGGAAACGGTCCCATGAAATCAATTCCCCAAATATCGAATAATTCACATACTTGAATGCTCTTCTGAGGCATTTCATCTCTTCGAGAAAGACTACCGGATTTTTGGCAAGCATCACAATTCTTAACAAGAGTATGGGCTTCTTTAAAAATAGTCGGCCAATAGAATCCAGCATCAAAGACTTTTTTAGCGCTGGTGGAAGGACCATAATATCCCCCAGTTGGGCCATGATGACATTCATCGAGAATTCTTCTTGTTTCAGAACCATAAACACATCTTCTAATCATCCCATCGGGACACATTTTGAAAAGATAAGGTTCTTCCCAATAATAATGTTTAAGATCCGAAAAGAATTTACTTCGTTGGGCATGAGTTAATCCTTTCTTTAGAATTCCTCCAACGAGATAATTTGCATAATTGGCAAACCATGGAATTTCGTTCTCATCATCTGTATCAACAGTCATGAGTGTTTCATCCGGAAAATAGTCGTCAATCTCATCTTCTTTTAACTCTTCCAGATTTGGATTTTCTAAACGAGATAGATGATCAGCGGCTAGATTTTCTGCTCCTTTCTTATCCTTGATTTCGATATCGAATTCTTGGAGTAGTAAAATCCATCGGATGAGACGCGGTTTGGCATTTTGCTTCTTAAACAGATATTTTAACGCTGAATGATCGGTGAACACGATTGTTTTCGAAAGTACAAGGTATGATCTGAATTTATCGAAAGCGAAAACAGCGGCTAACAATTCTTTCTCTGTAACTGTGTAATTCTGTTGAGCATTGTTGAGTGTTTTGCTGGCAAAATATATAGGACGAAAATGTTTCTCTTCTCGTTGTCCTAATACAGCTCCAACAGCAAAATCGCTTGCATCGCACATAAGCTCGAATGGTAGTGACCAATCAGGGGAAACCATAATGGGTGCACTAGTCAGTTGTGTTTTCAATGCTTCGAATGCTTTCATGCAGTCTGCATTAAAATCGAAAACAGCATCTTTTTCAAGAAGTTTCGTCATTGGACGAGATATTTTGGAAAAATCCTTAATGAAACGACGGTAAAGTCCTGCATGTCCTAGGAAACTTCTAACGGCTTTAACGTTAGTTGGGGGTGGTAATTTGGTAATGACATCGATCTTTGCTTTGTCAACCTCCATTCCTGCGCTGGAAATTTTGTGTCCTAACACAATTCCTTCAGTTACCATGAAATGACACTTTTCCCAATTGAGAACAAGATGTGCAGCTTTACATCTTTCAAGCATTTTATCGAGGTTAGAAAGGCAAGCTTCGAATGAGCTTCCGAAAACTGAAAAGTCATCCATGAAAACTTCCATAGACGTTTCAAGCATATCTTGGAATATGGCAATCATGCATCTTTGAAAAGTCGCAGGAGCATTACATAATCCAAAAGGCATACGCCGATAAGCGTAAGTTCCAAAGGGACATGTGAATGTGGTCTTTTCTTGATCAGCTGGATCAATAGGAATTTGAAAATATCCTGAAAAACCATCGAGAAAACAAAAGTATTTGTTTCCTGCTAATCTCTCAAGCATTTGATCCATGAAAGGCAAAGGAAAATGATCTTTTCTGGTGGCTTTATTTAATCTTCTGTAATCAATACATACTCGCCATCCGGTGACAGTTCTAGTTGGAACTAGTTCGTTTCGTTCGTTGGTCACAACAGTCATTCCTCCTTTTTTCGGAACACAGTGAACAGGACTCACCCAAGGACTATCCTCGATGGGGTAAATGATACCTGCATCAAGAAGTTTGATGATTTCTTTTTTAACAACTTCTTTCATGTTGGGATTGAGTCGACGTTGTCTTTCTACAACTGGTTTGGCATCTTCTTCGAAATTGATTTTGTGTTTGCAAAAATCAGGACTGATTCCTGGGATGTCAGAAGTTTTCCACGCAAAAGCTTCTTTATGCTTCTTAAGAACTGAAATCAGACATTCTTTCTCATAATCTTTGAGCAACGAAGATATGACAACTGGAAGTAGTGAATTGTCTTCCAAGTAAGCATACTCAAGATTTTCGGGAAGTGGTTTCAACTCAAGATCAGTCGGTGGTTCTTGAAGTGATGTTTTGATCCTCATTTGATCATTAAAACTGATTTCCTCAAAATCTTCTTCTATTATCTCTCCTTCTTCTTCTTCTTCTTCTTCTTCTTCTTCATCAATCTTAATTTCCATAAAATCTTCTTCTTCTTCACTAATCTTCTCTGAAATAGTCATGAATGGATCAGAATCTTCAAGTAATGCATCCAACTCTTCCTCAGTGACTTCATCGATTACATCAATGTTAAAGCAAGTGTCATCACTGGAATGTGGATATTTCATTGCTTTATCGATTAAAAAGGTGATTCTATCCTCTCCAACTCCAAGATTGAGTTCTTTTCCCTTTACTTTGATGATCGCATCAGCGGTGTTTAGGAAAGGTCTTCCTAAAATAAGGGGTACTCTACTATCTTCCTCCATTTCTAAAATTACAAAATCCACGGGAAAAATGAATTTACCTACTTGGACAAGCATATTCTCAGCAATACCAACAGGATATTGGTAAGTATGATTAGCTAATCGGATACTCATCCTTGTGGGTTTCAAGGTATTGATTGAAAGTTTCGTATACAGCGAATAGGGCATCAAATTAATACTCGCACCTAAGTCGGCTAAAGCATCGCATGTGATGTTGTTTCCTAATATGCATGGAATCAGAAAACTTTCGGGATCTCTGAGTTTTTGTGGAATTTTGTTTTGAACAATAGCTGAACATTCTTCATTGAGAAAGGTAGCGGATATTTGCTCCAACTTGTTCTTGTTGTTAAGAAGTTCTTTCAAAAATTTCCCGTAATTGGGCATTCCGGCCAAAACATCAATGAGGGGTACATTGAGTCTAACTTCTTTGATTATTTCAACAAACTTCTTATAACGCTCCTCCATTCTTTCTTTCTTAAGGCTCTGTGGATATGGAATTTTTGGAGTGTAAGCCTTAACTGGTGGTTTGGGTTTGGGTTTGGGTTTGGGTGGTGTTTTTGGTGTATTATCCTTCTTGGATTCTTCATCTTCATCCTCACTATCGAAATTGATAGTTGTGGTGTTGTTTGGGTTGGGTGGTGGATCATAAGACAGGCCACTTCTTGTGAACACAGCATTGAAGTGCTCATTTCTAGTTTGTGGTGGACGATAAGTCTTATCATTCGATGATGATGATGGTTTTGGGTTGGTTTGGGTGTTACTAGGCAACGAACCTGATGGTCGGGAAGAAATTTGATCAGAGAGTCTCCCAAATTTGTTTTCAAGATCTTGGATAGACGCTTGATGATTTTTCTGACCTTGCTCAACTTTGGTCTTGAGATTGAAAAATTGATTCTTGACGAACTCGTTGGTTGATTTTTGAGCAGTGACAAATTCTCTCATCATTTTCTCAAAATCTGTTTCTTCAGGTTTCTTGTCTGAATTTTGTGAGGTTTGGTTCTCTACTTTTGGTTGGGACTCATGGTTGTTATCCCTTTGTCGGCGATCTTGCCAACTAGCAGAGTTTCGTCCGTAATAATTTCCACGATATCCTCCTCCTCGGTATCCTCCTTGGATGTAATTAGCTTCTCCTTCTTTTGGTTGATCCATTGGTTGATCATCGCATTCTGATGATGGGTGGTTACCTCCACAGTTGTTACAACCATCTCGCATTTCTTTCATCTCTCCTCTAAGATCTTTGTATTGCGAATCGATTTTGGAAACCAAGGTTTCCATTTTCTCCATGAGTTTAGATGAATCAGAACTTTCGGCAAAAGCAACGGTTTTTCTTAAGGGTTTTGTCTTGGCATCTTTTGACCAGTCGAGTTTGAGAAGAACTCGGTCTTCAAGCAATTGGTATGCCTGTTTAGGAGTCTTATAAAGAAAAATTCCTCCAGCATCAAGAATTCCTTGAGATGTTTCATCAAGTCCATGGTAAAAGATTTGGATAATGGTTCCTCGTCCTAAACCATGTCCATGACAACTTCGAAGTAAATCCTTTATACGAAGCCAGGCTTCGACGAGTGATTCGTTAGGATTTTGTGTGAAAGCACGAATTTCTCCCATGAGTCGATCAAACATTGCAGGTGGAAAGAATCGGCTTACAAAAGCTTGCCTCATCTCCTCCCAAGTAGTGATGATTCCTGGTGTTAATTCGTTATACCACACTTTAGCATCTCCAGCAAGTGATGACGGAAAAAGTTTGAGTTTAATGGCATCTACATTTGTATCTCCGTATCAGAACATGCCACAAATTTCAATGAATTCGGCAACGTGTTTGTGAGGATCGGCCCTCGAACGGCCATCGAATTGACGGTCTTTGATCATAGAAAGATGGTGACCTTTCACGGTGAAATTGTCACCTAAGTTGACAGCAACAATAGCAGCTCCAGGAGTGGGTGCTACGGCTCGGTTTGCTTCCCACATGGGTCTATCGTCAGCCATGGGAAAAGGTTGATCAGTGAATGGGTTATAAATGACTTTGGCTTCAAAAAGGTTATCAAAAGTTGGGTTTGGTACTCTTGGTACACGATTGGCTAGTGGAACAAAGGGTGTTCTTCTTCTTCTTCTAGATCTTGTTCGAATCAAACTTTCGGGATCGAAAAGTGGTGGAATTGGTTCTACTCCAGTTGATCGAGTGTTCATACAATTCCCCAACGAATCGAGGCAATGTCTAAACAAACGAGCAAAGAATGAAAACAATTTGAAAAGATCAGAATCGTCTAACCGATCGGATAGAACAATCTACCGATCGGATAGATCTCTCGGTAAATTAAAATTTTGGAAAACCGATCGGATGGATGAACAACCGATCGGATGGGCAGCTCGGTAAAACTTTTTTTTTTTTTTTTTTTTTTTTTTTTTTTTTTTTTTTTTACGAAAACTAACTATATGAGAATTGGACTAAAACTTACAGAAACACGATCAAAATCCCCGGCAGCGGCGCCAAAAACTTGATGTGCCCGGTTCGGTGCAAGTTTTAAATTTATAAGGGGGTGAATTACCGAATCTAATAACAACACATACGAGCAAGTATACTCGTCCGTTGTAGCAAGATTTTGATGGTAAGTCGGGATCGTTCGCAGGGATTTGTGTAGTGAATCGAATTGTAAGTTAAAAGCAACTATCTCAAATAAGTAGTAATGATATGATGAAAATTCAAATGATTAAAAACTACACTTGCTTAGACAAGTGTACTACAATTGACTAATATGATTGTGATAACTTTGGAAAACATGTTGGTTGTGATAATTAGTTTTGACACTAATCTATTGTTTCTACAAATTAAACCTTCGTCAAGATTTTGGTTTATAAAAACAAGCATTAAGTTTAACCAATCAATTCAAGATCAATTCAAGGTTCATGAGTTGGTGTTCCCCAAACACAAAAACAATCTTTTGTCTAATCAAACAAGCTTAGGAAATGGTCAATACAAAAGGTAACCGATTATAGACAAAAGGTCACAATTGAAAGCAAACTATTAATCTCTCGACCTTTAAAGTGGTTTACAATCAATCCGTTTTGATAGACAAAAGCATTTTCATTACAATCACAATTAAGTTCCTTTGTTTAATCAAGAATAGTGGAAAACAACAATCATTCATAGACAAATGATTATAACTAGTGGAATAACAATAGTTCTTTCAACCCTTAAGATTACTAGCACTAGTTAAACTTGATTACCTAAATGTCACTATGAAACTTTATCACAATTGGTTCTTAGAATTGACTTGAAATTGAATTAAAACATGTTATCACAATCATATGCCAATCAATGAATAATACACATCATCTAAGCAAGTGCACAAAGGCACTAGCCACTCATAGCAAACATAAATATAAACTCAACACTTTGAACATTAGAAACCATGATTGAAAGTCTTACAATGATTTGAAAATAAGATTACAAGTGAAAGACAATGATTCCACAAGCAATGAAAATGGTATAATCGACTTTCTCCCTTCTCCTGGACTTATGGACGAATTTCTGAGTATATTTCTGTATATGGTTCTCTCCTAGCACTTGTATGTATGTATGTATCTCTCTAGATTGATTGGTATATAAATACTCAACAAATGGTTCCATAAATTGCTCTAACCAAAGGTCTAAGTGCATAAATGCTTCTCTTGCTCTCCAAGTAGTATTGAATGGTTAGAATACTGAAAAGAAGGACCTAGAACCGGAGTTATAAAGTCACAATCCTTAATAAAGAAGTCTTGGGTCAAACAGCGACTTCCAACCGATCGGATAGAATGGTCTACCGATCGGTTGGTCTTCTCGGTAAATCCAAATTCACTCCATCCGAATCGGTTGCGGGCGGCGACCGATCGGATGGCTATGGCTGATGAACCTATTTCTTGGACTTTTGCATACGACTTGTTTCTCGGTTGTAGCTCTTGATTCTTTGATCTTTCTCTTCATCCTTAAGCTTATGAACTCGACTACTCGGACTTTAACTCATTGAAGTACCTTATGGAGCAGACTTGACACAAGATTTACATGAAATCTCAAATACTTCCTTTTTCCTCATTTTTGCATCTTTTCCATCCATTTTCCTGTCTTTGGCTACAAATGCTTTGCAAACACACTTTGATACGATTTTGTAACAAAAGCATATAAATATAACCACAAAACATATATAAAACTACCAATAACGCTATCAAAAACATGTTAGATTTAGGCGTTATCACTTCTATTTTCACTTAAAAGGACGTTATACTTTTTGCGGCATAATTGACTAATACTAAGCAAGTTAAATCCTAAATAATGTACATGAGCAACATCATCAATAGTGAGAGAGTCATGAGAGATTGTACTTTTTTTGATGATTTTACTTTTAAGCTTGCTACCGAATGTGACATTACCTCCGTCGTACACTTGGTAGGATGAGAAAAGGCTTTTGTTCCCCGTCATGTGTCTTGAACACCCACTATCCTTAATCCACTCATCTGGTTCTAATTCAACTTTTAAGCACACCTAATGTTCAAGAAAAAATCAAGCGTTTGGTCCCCAATATCTCATGGGTCCGTTTGGGTTAAACGTAACATTATCATGGTTCATGTACGGAAATGGTGGACAAGTGTTCCATGGCATGAAGTTGGGACCTTGAAAGTTTCTAGATATGTTTTGGTTCCAGTTATTTTGATAATGATGTTGTGAGTTAAAGTTACTCTTTGGAAAGGGTTGTTTGGGAAAACTAGTATTAGGTGTCTGTTGAACCGTTTTAACTCTATACTCATTTTTAACTTGACCTTTTCCTATAGAGACTGACGGTTTTTGTTTGTTAACAGTTGTACTTGTACTAGGTTTTCTAGTGACCTTAACAAATTCAGTACGATCCAAATTATGAACTTTCTGTTCATTAACAGTACCTGCGGATCCCATGGGTACAACTGGCGGATCCAAAATTTTGGATCCGTCGGATCCGTGGGTGTCTGACTCAGTTGGAACAGTTTCTTTTTCTTTCACTGTTTGTTTCTTACAATCACTTAAGCTTCCTAGTTTCATAAAACCAAGTCCGGTTTTATCATGAGGTAATTTTTGCATCTTCATTATCTCATCTATACAACTTATATTTTTATCAAACTTTTTAAACTTAGAATTTTGTTTGATAAGTTCTTCCTGTGTGGACTTAAGTGTTTCTAGTTCTAATTTAAGTTCCCGACATGACACACACATTTCTTTAACACTTTTACCCTTTTCTATTCTTATCTCTTTTTCTTTTAACCAATGAACTTCGTTTTCTAAAAGTGTTGTTTTGGTTTTTAAGAACTTATTCTTGTTTATGATTTTAAGGGTAATTTCACACAGTTTGTTATATTCTAGTTCTAAGGTTTCATCATCAATAGAAGAGTATGACGAGTCAGAATGTACCTCTTCTAAGTTATGAGCCATGTGAGCAACTTCGTCGTTCTTAGGCTCGTCGTCATCACCTTCACTGTCACTTCAAGCTCCACTAACAAATGCTCTTTGAGATTTGTTCTTTGAAGGCTTTGGACATTCTCCTATTAGGTGACCAGAATCTCCACACCTATAACACTTCCTATCTACCTTTCCTTTTCTATCATCACGGTCTTTCCGGAAGGATTTCTTTTCTTCACGAGGTGGTCTTACGAACTTTCCTCATCTCCTAAAGAACTTCTTGAAATCTCTTATGGCCATGGCATACTCTTCGTCTTCGATACTAGAACAAGACTCTTCATCATTACTTGACTCAACTCTAGCTTTCAAGGCAATGGACTTCATCTTCTCCTTCTTACCTTTAACTATTTCTGAGTCTTTTTCCATCACCATTTCGTGAACTTTGAGATTTCCAATGAGCTCGTCCAGTGTCATGCTTGAAAGATCCTTAGATTCTTCAATAGCCGTCACCTTTGCTCTCCACTTCGGATGGAGTGCTCTTAGAAATTTCCTGACAAAATTCTTACTAGAAAAAGATTCATCAAGTGCTTTAAGAGATGTAATAATAGTATTAAACCTAGCAAACGCACTATCAATGGTCTCATCTTCAGAGATAACAAATTGTTCATATTCTTGAAGAAGATGATCAATTTTGTTATCTTTAACTTGTGAGTTCCCTTGATTAGTGATAATTAATGATTGCCAAATATCCTTAGCCGTTTTACACAAAAAAAACTCTTTCATATTCGTTCTTAGGTAAAGCATTGTAAAGCATCATTTTGGCTTCGTTATTTTTGGCAATCAACTTCTTTTGCTCATCACTGTGACGAGTAAGAGAAGCACCTTCATCCCGACCACCTGAAATATTATTACTTATGGGCTTGTAATCACCCTCTACAATTATATACCATAGATCTATGTCCTTTGACTTCACATATGTCTCAAAGCGGTTTTTACAGTATATGAAACAATTTGGTTCAAATAGTGGTGGTCTTTGCATAGATTGCCCTTCTTTAAAGTTTTCAAAATCCATTGATCGTTTCAAGTTTTAAAATACAATATATTTGAAAATCTTGAGTAACGTAGCTCTGATGCCAATTGTGGAAAACTAGAAGGGGGGTTGAATAGTTTTTACCGTTTTTTAAATTAATTCGCTTTGTGACTTAACGTGATTTCAAAGTAAATACTCACAAACAAGCAATATAAGTAAAGTAAGTAAGGATAGGAACAATCAAACCACAACACGGAGATTTATAGTGGTTCGGCTACAAGGAATCTCTTCCTTGCCCTACTCCACTCCTCGAGCCTCTAACTCGAGAGTTTTTCTTCACTAAGAAACAAACTCCTTTCTCGGAAGAGAAAACCGTTATACACGTCGCTTACACTTTATCCGGTACTAAGTTAAACACCGGGTTCTTTACAAGGGTACAACCACTCCCGTTGGTTCTTTAACAAGGGTACAACCACTCCCGTTGGTTCTTTCACAAGGGTACAACCACTCCCGACACTCTTTGTGTTTTAAGGACTAAAACACTAACCACACACTACTGAATGAAATGTATAATGATGTGTGAACTAATACAAAATCACACAGAACCTAACTAATGAAACTTGCAACAGTAAGTATGTTGAAGCTTGTATGCTTGATCTTCTTTGCTACATAAGTGAGATCAACAAGAATGAAATGAATGATATGGGTTAGTGATATGCAAATGAATGATTATATATTTTAAGCTATATGAATGATAAATGTGCCTGAATGATCAGCTTTCTATTTATAGGCAAACTGATAAAACAGTTGGCGGATTTGGCGGATCCCTAAATTTGGATCCGCCCTTGTATGGGTTTGGATCCGCCAGTGTAGGATAGCTAATAGATTCTCAAATCTTTCCATATCTTGCACAATCTTTCCATATCTTCAAATGTCGACTCTTTAGCTTGAAGATCTAAGATATCTCAAAAATCTTTCTAAGATATGTTCATGATGCATGCCATGATGTCATCCTAAATATTTCTAATTTAAGAAATAAAAATGTAAATGTATATAATGTTATTCCTAGTAATCTTGTAATGTGTAAATGTGATTTAAAAGACTTATCACTATAAATGTAAAAGACTTAATCTTATATTTATGCTTTGCTTAAAGATAAACTTTGTAATTGTCATTAACAAATTTAAGCAAAGATCGTAAAATATAAATAACGTTTTTATGACGATATTTGTATTAACAGAATAGGTTGGGGTATTTATAGCACCCCAATCACTGTGCTTCTACTATACCTGACACCATAGGGAAACAAGGAGCCGGTCTATGCCTAGGCCAGGCTTATAGGCCACTGTGTATGTACTTGGAGACAATATCCCGTAGAATTTGGGGAGGCGGCACATGTTCGGCTTGTGCCACTGTATATGTCTTGGTCTTTCCCGATGTACTTTTATTATTATTATATGTATACGTATGGTCCAGACCGGATGACGTGAATAAGCTTTGTCCGGCGTATGTTGTCCGGAATGAATAGTCGAGACACATACATGAACATGTCCCCCCCAAGTATAGAGCATTGATTTTATGTCAAAGGTACAATATTTCAAAATTGCCGGTCAATCAAACAAAAAGAATAGCCATGAGTCATGCTTCGGTTTTTTTGAGGTTGACACGTGTCCCACTTTACCCTCCCAACGGTCGCAATGTGTCTTCTGACAAGACTTGACATTTTCGTCCTATTCTTACCGTGTCTATAAATAGGGGGTGAACCCTCATTTTTCACCACATCTCACATTTTCACTGTCTGCCTCCGAACGAATTACGATCATTCCTTCTGTCTTCAGGTGCGTCCATTGTTCTCCTTATTTCCTTTAGACCTTTCATTGAATCCCCTCCGGCTCTCAAGACACGTCGGCCGGTAGTTCTGCTCCGGATCACCCATGAGGTCCGGGTGATACTTCTCACACCCCCAAGTTTGATATGCACGTTTACACTTTCGTCTTGAATGAGGCTAGTGGAAGTTGGATCGCCAAGTCCTATGGTATTCTGCTTGACCTGCATCCTCGCCCAGCTCCTGATGGAACGACCATTCTTGGTGTTCCGGATGACGCTATTGGGTTATACGTTCACTTTTTCAAGCAAGGTGGTTTCAGAATTCCGGTTTCTACTTTTCTTTTGAGGGTTTTAAAGTACTTTAGGGTCCATATTTCCCAGTTGGTGCCGATTGGTATTAACCGGACGACCATGTTTGAGATATACTACAGAGCTCTAGACATTGATCCCACCGTCCTTCTGTTCCGGGTGTTTTGTAGGCTTTGCAAACAAGGTAATAGGTTTTCTTTCCAAGCATGAACCAGTAAGACCTACAAGCCCTGCTTTAAGGAGATAAAGTCCAGTTTTAAGAACTGGAAGAACCAATTTTTTCTAGTTGATCGGAAGGCGATCCCTATTGCTATGCCATGTCGTCATCCAGACTCAAACGTCTCGGATCCCCCTCCGCCTTCCGGTTCTTACGATGAAAATTTAGTGGAGAGGCTCCGAGAGGTGGTTATTCCCATTCACAAGCCGCATCCCATCTTGTTGTATGCCACTGGGCTCAGCTCTGTTTGGAAGTACGCCGGATACAAGTGTGTCTTAAAGGGTTCGAGGGGAAACGGTAATATGCCCTCTTATGCATTTTGTTCGTCCCCTTTTGTAACTAACCTCTTCTTTCTTATGTTGTTTTCCTTGTTGTTTTTGTGATGCATTCCTTGTTGTTTTTGTGATGCAGTTGTAACCATGTCTGAATTTCTATGTTTTCCATACTTTGAGGGATGCAAGGTTTCGGCTGGGCAGCCTTTGGCCCGGGGGGAGGAACATGTGACCTACACCAGCCCCTCGGCTGAGAATGTTGAGGAGATTCCTCCTAAGTCGAATTTCATGAAGGTGGTTGAGAGGCCTTGTGAGTTGGTAGTTGCTGCAAGGAAAAGAAAGGAAGATCTAGCGGCAGCTAAGGCGGCTGCCGAAGGGGAGGGGCAGTCCAGGAAGAAGCGTGTTTCCGGGGAAGGGTCTTGTGCGGCAAGGAAGAAATCACGTGTCGAACAGTCGTCCGATCATGAGTTGAGCTCTACGCACATCTCTTCGCCTAACCCGATCAGCCAGGCCGGACCTTTTCACGTTCTGACTGACTCTTCTCATCATGAAGAAGAGACAAATGCGAAGCGGCTGGTTTCCCTCCGCCGTCAGAGCGATGAATTTGAGTCTCCCTTGGATAATGCTGCCCATCGTTCTCCTTCCGTGGATCCCAACAAAAATGAGGAAGGGAATACTGCCTTATCTGTTCCGCCCCCAAGTCCCTCATTCGTGCATTCAGGTTTGCTTCGAATGACTTGTTTGCTGTAATTGTAAGAGTATTTGCTTTATTCTAACGTTTCTTCTACCTTTCAGCCCGTGCTTCCGGAGCTCAAGAGCGGTCTCTTGCCTTTTCATCCGGCCATGCTGGTGAAGGAGAGGGTGAGTAGCCTTGTGCTTCCTTTATTCGACGCTTGTTTCCTTAACCTTCTTTATTTTATTTTATTTTATTTTATTTTTTTTACGCATTGTCTGCTACTTCTTAGGTACTTTCGGCGATCGCTTTGGTGATCAACCTTCTACTCCCCAATGGGGGTTGACTGAGGGTTCGAGGATGAACAACGCTGCTAACTGCCGGGACATGCTCAAAAACTTGTTCACTCTTGCGGATTATGAATTTTACAATGATGGGATGTCCGATCAAGGGGATCTTAAACGGTCTTGGCATTCGTTGGGAATGTGCATGCAAGCCCAAACAAACATGCTACTGAGGTACGAGGAGCTCTCTGACCGGTTTGCTGATCTTTCTTACACTCATGAGTCTTGCAAGGATGTTGAACTTCGGTACAAAGAGTGCAAGAAATACTTGTTGGGAGCCCAGGCCGTGAGAGATGCTGCGATTGCCAAAGCTGCCCGGGTTGAAAAAGAGAAACTTGACTTGGTTGTTGTTGGGGCTGAACAGGCTAACAAGATCAGAGAGCTGGAAGCTAGGCTTGCCGCATCGGAGGCAGACAATCGGCGGTTGGGGAAGGAAATAGAAGACTTCGCTATTCGGTGTGGTCAGGGGGAAGTCGCCAAGCAGCGTTTGGTTCGAGACTATTTCCCTACCTTTGTCCGCCGTCTTCTTCAAAGTACTGAGTACAAGAAAATTTTGTCTGTTCCCTTCAACATGGCCATTGCTTCTGGGTGGCTCAAAGGTGTTCAAGAAGGTCGCTCCCCAGAAGATGTGAAAACCATTTTGGATGCCTAATCCGGCTTTGATCTGGAGGCCTATAATAAGCTCAATTCGGCCTATGATGAGCTGTTCGTCAAGAGGTATCCTTTTGTGGAGAAGGTTTCTAAAGCTTACCTTCGGATTTTTGTAATAGCTTAGTTTGTCTTTTTGTCAAGTGATAGCTTTGTTTTGTATGCAGCCTGTTGGAACAAACAATATTGTCTCTATTGCACATTTGCTTATTTGGAAATGACCATTCGTCCGTCGTTTGGCGGACTAAAATTTTTGTTTTGACAAACTCTTTGATTATTGATGTGCTATATATATGTTTTTGTATGATGAGTGAGTTCGCTCGATGAATATTATTCGGGCTTTAGCCTTTTATGTAGCGTGTCATGGAATATAGCCGTTCGGTGAATAGCACGTGGGTTCTTCCCATGTGGATAGCACGTTTGGGGAATTTATCCATTTGGTGAATAGCACCTAGGTTCTTCCCATGTGAATAACACGTTTGGGGGATTTGACCGTTCGGTGAATAGCACCTAGGTTCTTCCCATGTGAATAGCACGTTTGGGGAATTTAACCGTTTGGTGAATAGCACCTAGGTTCTTCCCATGTGAATAGCACGTTTGGGGAATTTAACCATTCGGTGAACAGCACCTAGGTTCTTCCCATGTGAACAGCATGTTTGGGGGATTTAACCGTTCGGTGAATAACACCTAGGTTATAAGTGATAGACATTGACTACGCATTCGATCGGAGGTAGCTAACCATCCGTCGGAGTCACTAATAACTTATGTCTAATGCAAATTTGTCGGAAAACTACCATCATCCCAACTTAGAATGTAGCCCATATTTCATTTCATATTTTTTGGTTACACTTGATTAAGATTATATTTGTTACATATAGCATCGCCTTAAATTCATTGCATTCCAAGTGTGCGGCACTTCTTTGTCTTCCATCGTCATTAGTTTGTAGGAGCCGATCTGAAAAGCCTCAATCACCCGGTATGGACCTTCCCAAGTGGGTCCCAGCTTACCCAAATTCTCCACTCTGCTGGCTTCGTTCTTGCGGTACACAAACTCTCCAACCTTGAAGGACACCGGACGGACTCTCCTATTGTAATACTGCTCTACCTTAGACTTGTACTTGGCCTCCCATATGGCCGCTGCTTCCCGTCTTTCTTGCAACAGGTCAAAGTTTAGACGCATTTCTTCCCCGTTCATCCCTTCTCGAACCATCATGGTCCTATGTGTCGGCATTCCAATTTCTGCCGGGATCACCGCTTCACTTCCATACATGAGGCTGAATGGCGTCTCCCCATTACTCATCTTTAGAGACGTTCGGTGAGCCCATAGAACGTTTGGGAGTTCGTCCACCCATCCGGCCCTTTCTCTCCCTAAGAAGCGTCTTTATTCCATTAATCAGACTTTTATTCGCTCTTTCCACTAACCCATTAGCCTGTGCGTGCGCCACTGCCGTATTTATCTGTCTTATCTTCAACTTCTCACACCATGTTTTGAATGGATCCTTAAGAAAGTTCTTCCCATTATCCGTGAAGATGACGGCCGGCAGACCAAATCGGTACACTATATTGTTCCTGATTGTACAATAAATTGCACGACCAGGCCTTCGATGATGATCAAAGGATATATGGGATGTTGAGGTTGCGCCAAGCTTGTTCTTAACTTGAAATAAGAAATACTAAAACACTACGTTAAGTGATTGCGCAGAGGTTGGGCCCTGCGAACCACCTCCGGCGTGCGAATAAATATGTGATATGATAAGTTGGTAGTGAAATGAGAGAGTCTAGTTTGCATACCATCGTTCTTGCCCGTCTAAGCTATTTATAGGGGAGGAAATAGGCCTTAGAGAGCTCTTGCACGTAATTCGAAGATCATGGGGGCGTCCTATGATTTGTGGTAACCGCTAGGGCTTTGTGACCCACGATCTCATCCTTAGCGGGAAAGCCTACGAAAATAGGGGACGTGGGTATGGCCAATTCAATGTGGTTCTCCCTTCTAGCATCCTCGCAGGAGGTACCCCGAAGGGCTTAAGGCTTCGATTGGTGGCTTCCCAATTGGCAACCACTTCATAGATGAATGGTTCTATGCCAATGAAACGTTTTAGGAGATTGACCTGGGCCTTCGAAGAGAAGGCTTCGTACAGGCTCGAAAGGGTATCCTTCGACCCGTTCGGAGAGTACATCATCAAGCCCCCCAGTCGAAAGTGACATATACGAACGAGTGTATATTGCTTACGACTTCAAAAATAGCCTACACTCTATCCCCTTCATCACAAAGTCGTACGAAAAAGAGATAAGTGCTTAACTAACTGCGCATTAAATGCGCCTAATGATGATCCGCCCACTTGCATCCTAGGCCATAACGGCTAGGATTTCGGTAAATGTAAACATCCATTCAAAAATTTAAAACCCCTTTGAAGTCCGCATATGTGTCAAAGTTGGATAGACACGTGTGCGGCTAAGATTAAAAACACAATGGGTATATAAACCCTTTGGTACGGTAAACCCTAGCTCATTTTTAACTTCCGCCCAAAATACACATACACGTTACCGTGCTTTTTGTGCTTCTGTTGATCCGAAAGGTAAAATTCCATCATCCATCTTTGATTTCTTGCTCTTATTATTTCAATATGAGTATGGCAGCGAAAAGAATCATTAGACAACAAAAATGCACTTTACCAAAATAAGCTTTGTTCGATTTTCTTGACCAATATCCCATACCCAAAGAGTTCAAGGTTATGCTTCTGAGCAAAAACCAGAACATCTTTGATGCACCCGCAGGGTATGTGGGCCTATATGTTCATGCATTCACCCAATCTAACTTTAGGATACCAATCCACACGTTAATTTTGGAATTTTTACAATACTACCAAGTACACATCTCTAGGTTGCATCCTTTTGGCCTAGCCAAATTTGTTGGAGTATGCCCGTGTCATAATAAATAATTTTATGGCTAGACATATGTGAGCCTATGGGGTCACACACATATACACTGAAGTACCACTTTATATATCGTGTTTATTGTATTTACGATATATAAATAACCGTACATAACTCGGGATCACTATTGGGCTTCTAATGACTAAGTAAAGGACTTAATCTATTGGACTTGGAAAACAAATGGAGAGCCCATTTGAGCCCAATGGGTGGCCAGCCTATGGAGGCTTTCAAGGGAAAGATTGGTTTTAAGTTTGGTAAAAAATATATCTTAATTATCTCCTAATAATGAGCATATCAATTGACCAAATCCTCTCCTCCTTTCTCTCTAGAAAACCCACGGCTCAAACTAATAACCTACTTAGGGTTTTTATTTTTTTCATCTCTCTTTTGAATCTTGTTCATTCAAAGGTGACTTGCAAGGTTACGGGGTTAAGGACTAGCATCCAAGGGGTATACGGTGACGTGTAGTGTGTTTTATCCATAGAAGAGATCAACCTTATTGATCTCTTGGGTTTCTTGTTCCAAACGTGGGATAGGCATTTGTTGGTGACTCCCGGATCACGCTACAAAGGTAAATCTTGTTTGTCTTTTATTTGATTGATCATATGACTCTATGGATCCGTTGTTGGTGATGTTTTCCGCTGCGTTCATATATTTAATTTGTTAATTTATATTTTACATCACCTATAGTGGTATCACGAGCCATCATATGATGTTATATGATCATCTTGTATGCGTAAAAATGGCTAAAAACGCGTTAATTTGATAGATTTGTGAACCGATTTCAAATCAGCCCATGAGGCTTAATTTTCTATGGTAAAATGATGTTAAGAAGGTCCTAATATCAGTGGGTTTTGAACCTATGGCCATTTGACACGCGTACCAATCGGGGTTTTAATTCTTGTTAATTAATTTCTTCGATTTCGTTGGCTAACAATTTATTTCTTGTCATTTATTTTGTTATCCATGGCAAATACATGCATGTTTGCCTATGGAATTAGCCAACACCATGTTTTTATCATAATATTATTGTATTATTGTGTGTATATGCAAATCCGATGAAAACCTAGACCACTTATGCCTTGTGATGTTGTGATTTGTTGGTTGATTTCTTGTTTTTTGGGGTTTGCTATTGTTTCGGCACTTTTATAATGTAATTCATTTTGGTTTTGCCATTGTTTGGGCATTTTTACAATAGATAGGAAGTAGATTAGTTGTGTTTTACTTCATGTACTATGTATTCAAAAGCTTGTAATCAAATGGCAAAAGGATGAAGGAATTTGGACCAAAAGTCGCTGCTGGACACACTACTGGAAAAATGCGATTTCCAAGAGATTGTTAAGGTATTTTGGGCGGAATTTTTTTTTTTGCAAGTTCACAAGATATGGGCCTACAACTTTGTCAACTGGGCCGAAGCATGAGGAGGTCATCTTCTAGGCGTTTTGGGCCTCAAAAAACAGAAAAACTGGGCTGACAGAATCGATTTTCCATGTGCATAATGGGCTTTTACTTGCCCATGATCGTCTTGGGGCAAGTGGGAGCCCTCTGTGTGGTTGTGTATTATGTCCCTAGTTGACTCTTGGTTCTCGTGATGGCTCACGATACCAAGCATAGGATTTTCATCGGTTGAGGCTTTGCATATTGTGGTTGTGTGTTTGTTTGGTTGTTTTATATATGCTATGATTGTATGTAAAACGAAAATTATTTTCTAAAAACTTGAAACGAGATACAAACTAATTTGAACTAAGTCTTATGATTTAGTTTAACTAAGTTTAAATTTGGATTTGAAACTTAAAATCATTGTTTTCTAAATAACACTTAAACTTGTTAAGCTTGGTTATGTATTTATTGTATTGTACAAACTTAATTGTAATCCACTTAGGATTTATACTAGTCTTGAAAATGGACAACTTGACACACATAAATTAAAACAACGATTAGACTTAAGTTAAGAAAAGTTTTTAACTTGTGCTACAAAGAATGAATGCATGCTTCTTTCGTACACGGTTTTGATCCACATCAAAATATTTTACCCGTCAAAATTTAAGTCATGCCGTCCAATTGTTGAGAACACTTGCAATTACCTTTTGCCTATGCGTGGGACCTAGGACGAATTGTAACCCAAGGTGACTATTCTTTATGCGTGGGACCTAGATATATTCTCACACGTTCTCAAATTGGATGACTTAATCGAGTTAAGCGGTGAGACCTTGACACGAGGCAAAGATGGGACTAAACATGCCAACATGACACTAGTTGTTTGACACTAGATGCCATGAGTCCCATAAGGATCTAAGAGTTGTACATGTAATACAATTGGTGATCGTCGCCTACCAATTGAATCTACTATTGCTAGCAGATCAACTGATGTGATAGTAGAAGCACAATGTGGATCTTAGCCCTTTTGTAAAATTAATTGTTTTAAATTGTAAACATGGGGTAGTTAAATTACAAAAGGATAATTGTCGAAAATACTAAAAATGAACTTTGTAAATTCAATTAATGAATTAATGCAACACGACTGTAAACAAGAGTTTGTTCTTTTTAAAAGGACGAACTAAGTCGTTCTTTCCTTGTAATAAAGAGACTTATTCCTATCCTTTTTCTTTATGAGGAAAAGCCATAATAGGAATATTTGAATTTTCCTAATTCTAATCAAACTCAAAGAACACCTACTCTAGAAATCGTGATGTCTTGTAAAAGTCAAAACGGTTAAGTATGGTTACACATCTTATTCTTTCAAAGTTGTTTTATAACCCTAGTTTCGGTTTTGAAACATTGATGAAATATAAGATA
Source organism: Artemisia tridentata subsp. tridentata (assembly GCA_021014915.2). Lineage (NCBI taxonomy): Eukaryota > Viridiplantae > Streptophyta > Magnoliopsida > Asterales > Asteraceae > Artemisia > Artemisia tridentata. The sequence goes on along the minus strand of CP139509.1, from coordinate 396,681,521 downwards.
TTTGGATAACTAGAGAACATGTTTTCTATAGCTACCAAACTAAAATGAGTTTAAATAATTAGAAGACAGAAAATATCAATAAACCGCAAAGTGGTAAAGGCAATTACTAGCATGATTTCCTAGCAGTTCGTCTTAACCCAATAAACCTACTAAGGTCCAACATACCCTTGTGGTAAAGTAGACCAATTATGGAGGAAATGCATACCTATTTTCAAGTTAAAATAGCAATGATGGCTAGCCCATCATCTATATGTTAGAACTTGATGCACTTCCTTGAATATCTAAGTACATGTTTACTAGTCAAAGTGACTCACATTAGCAATAATGTGTAGATATTCAAAGAAAGAAGGAAAGTATCCAATCGCCACTCACTTTCCACTGGTGACGAAACACATGAAAGATTGTCTAATCCATTGGGAGCTACGTGATTATATTACTGGTGACGAAACACATGTAATGTTGTCTAATCCAGTGGGAGCTGTAAGCTTTATTACCTTGCAAGTTGCCCATCTTATTTCCAGATTGTCTTGAAATAATACATTACTTTCCACTTGTTAAGCATCATAGTTTATATAAGAACCATTGCACAAATTTTATAAGATAACTTGTCGCGTTCCTGATGTTGCTTCCTGAAATGTTATCTATAAAATTGTTATGCATGATTCATTATTAAAACGATAAAGTTCTACATATCTATATTTTGATTTTGACTAAAAATCATATGTTATCTTAGACATTGTCATATTGCTCATACAAACAAACGAGCGTAGTTTTGTCTGTATACTCTCATGATGTTGTGCCATGCACAAGTGGGAGAAATCTTAATTGTGTGCAAGGTACAACATATAATAATATCACTAATGGTTTTTTTTTTACTGCAAGGTAAGAAACTAAGATTCTACTAGGACTTCTACACATAAAATGTATGTTGCCCTAATTAGAACTAATATCAAGATAACATGAAAAGCTACTTCAACGTATTCACTGAATTGTTTAGTAAATATGATTATGTTTTCTTGTAAAGTCATAATCATGAAGTATGAAATTAACTTGAATTTACTATTGAGGCCAAGGGTCGGCGCTCGTAATTACTTTAGTTGAATATGTTTAGGTCTCTTGTAAAGACAAAAACATCAATTCCGCTAATTGTTAAAAGACTTATAACGTAAAGTAACACGTTAATTTGTTATGTCTTCTTGTTAAGACATGTACACTTACGACGTATAATATTAAATGTTTATGTTTTCTAGTCAAAACATGCACATGAAGTAAAGTATGCAGTAGGCTAAAATTACTATTGATGCCATCTAGTTTGACTTGGTTGGCAAATATGTAAGCCAAAAAGTATAAGTTAATCTAATGAGTTATGTGATAGTCTCACAACATCAGTCCTCATGGAATACCACAATTTTATGGTATGTCCATCATGGAAAATTAAACTCTATTGATATTGTTTGATCTTTGATGACTTAAACTGTTTTACCTCCAAAGCTATCAAGGTTAGAAAATTGGATGTACCATGTGTACTCTCAATATGATTCCAACCCAGAAGGAATTTAAGACACCATTGTATTATGACATGGGATGAATCTCATTATGTCTTGATTGAAGTTCTGAATTTGTTAACTACCTAAGAGTAAGTAATTAACAGATTAGAGTCAAGAACTAACGATGTATTTTGATGTCCCACTTGAAAACAATTTATTGTTACTCAAGATACTGAGTATCTAGAGATTAGTCTCTACTTACAAAAGAAAGTGGGAGCACCTTTAGACCTTGAAGTTATTCAAGAACTAAATACACAACCTTTTGAGTACACTTGCTAATGTCATACTAAGGTTGAACATGCATATGTTAAACCATAGATTGATATCTCTCATTCATGAATCCGCAAGGATACCTCTTGCAACTGAATGATATAGTTTTTTATATCAATGCTAAGGGATATAAGTTAGAGGATCATAGTGAACCTGCTAACTACTGAGATGCATTATCAGATCTTGTATATGATGAGTAGCTCAAAACTATGAATGTTAAGATGTAGTCCTTGAAAGATAATCACTCATGGAGCTTGATTGATCTCTTACCAATCAGTTAGACTGTGAGGTTAAGAATGAGTTTCTTGATGAGAAGACTCAAAAGGAAAAACTTGTACACACATTTAATGCACGAGTAGTAAAAGGAGTTTACTCGTACTCAAGAAATTGACTATGACTAAATCTTCCTACCTAGAAACATTAAATGTATAAAGATGATTAATTGTCATACCTGTTTTCATGTAAATGAAATATGACAATAGGATATCAAAACACTTTTCTTGTTGATTACCTTTGCGAGGACGATGAGTAATCAAAAGGGTTTATGAATCCATGTAATCTTTATTATGTATACAAGATAAAAGAATCCATGTGTGGATTAGATCATGCATCTAGGAGAAGAGATCTTAAGTTAATTATAAAATCATTAATTTGATTTTCATTAATAAGATTACTCCTAAGTACACTGAGAGCAAGTTGGAGCACTGTATTTATTTTCTTAAATCTCATATGTCATTAACATATTAGAAACAATATTCCATCTAAGCTAGACTTTAATCCTTAGCTTGGAATGAAGTTTCTCTTAAGGGATTTATAAAATAAGACATACAACCTTGTTATGTATATGTTTATTAGAATAAACATAAGCGGTTATTAAGTCTAAACACAATATGACACGTTATTGAAGGGAGTCTTAATGATCAATCTCACTTGATGAGATTGAACGCATGAATGGAAACCTTAAGTTCAACTAAAGGATTCATTATGCAAGTCGTATTATGCATTGGACTATATATATATCATTTGCATGAATGCAAGATGAGTTGATAACAACAAATATCTAAGTGAAAGTCATTAGATAATTGTTAAACGAACATTATAATGGACCTACAAAGGACCAAAGATATGTTCAAACGTTTACGGATATTTGAGGAACTCTGTTTTGTTTGCATACGCTGATGCTTATTTAACTGAGATGATACTCAACCCTAGTCGTGGCATGATGGCATCATGAATGATGACATTGCTGACTAGATGTGCTCGACTAAGAGCATTAATGCGTTATACATTAAAAGAATAAGAATACTTTATAGTTTGAGAAACAATTCAGATGACTGTCTAAAGTAGGTGTTTTGCTAGCTTCAAACACCCTACGGAATGTATTGTTGCAATACTCGTCTTGTACTTGAATGCACACGTATAAAGGACAATCATCATTAAAACCTTTCATGAGTTTTGAAACAAGTATTCTCAAAGTTTACTCAGATGACTACTTGTTGTCTTGTACAACATGATTCGATCATGGTGGGAACATCCGATTCCGACCTATGAGTAGTCTTATGCATATCTGTTTTTAGTATTTGGACAATGGAACTGTAAGCAGTCGTATTATATAATGAATTGATATACCTGGTATGATCATCTTCATTTATACTACTGTGTTCTATATTTGCATGTTTAATCCATGAATAATTTATTTATTCTAAAATTGTCCATTGCCAGTTGACGATACGGGAGTATCATCAAATTAAGGCAAATGTGAGCGTGTTGGTGATTATTTACCAAACTCACATGTTGTTTATTATGATGAACATTGGATTGACCCAACCTACGAGAATTCACTACATGGATCGTCGTCAATAGTGAAATCTCGCAAATGGTTATGTCTCTTATCCTTAGACTTGAGATGCAAGCAGGTCTTGCATGTGTGAAATTTCATTCCTTGATATGGTTAAACATTGTCTTGAATAAGGTAGTTATAAAACCCATCTTCAGGTGTGATATGAAACACATGAATGACACGTGCAGTCAAAATAGGATTTGTTCCTCCACATGTTATGGAGTTAGATACTATTGGGCCCCTCAATGAATTGGACATATGTTTGTATGGCCGTACCCAAATGAGACTAAGATGAATCTTGGTCCACTTGGTAATCTTGTTCAATATCTATATCGAGAAACATAATAGTTGAACAATTAGAATGACATTTGATCCATGTCTAATGTTCAACAAGGTATCTGCAACAAAAGGATAGATGACGTATAAACCATTTAAATGAGACATTTAAGAAACTACTCTCACATATTTCTAGGGGCATTGGCGTGTTGCTAGACGCTAACCTTTGCTTGTATAATAACTTGATTATTATGACGTCGCAAGTGGGAGCTGTTGGAGTATGCTCGTGTCATAATAAATAATTATATGGCTAGACATATGTGAGCTTATGGGGTCACACACATATATACAGAGGTACCACTTTATATATCGTGTTTATTGTATTTACGATATATAAATAACCGTACGTAACTCGGGATCACTATTGGGCTTCTAATGACTATGTAAAGGACTTAATATATTGGACATGGAAAACAAATGGAGAGCCCATTTGAGCCCAATGGGTGGCCGGCCTATGGAGGCTTTCAAGGGAAAGATTGGTTTTGAATTTGGTCAAAAATATATCTTAATAATCTCCTAATAATGAGCATATCAATTGACCAAATCCTCTCCTCCTTTCTCTCTAGAAAACTCACGGCTCAAAATAATAACCTACCTAGGGTTTTTATTTTTTCCATCTCTCTTTTGAATCTTGTTCATTTAAAGGTGACTTGCAAGGTTACGGGGTTAAGGACTAGCATCCAAGGGGTATACGGTGATGTGTAGTGTGTTTCATCCATATAAGAGATCAACCTTATTGATCTCTTGGGTTTCTTGTTCCAAACGTGGGATAGGCATTTGTTCGTGACTCCTGGATCACGCTACAAAGGTTTAATCTTGTTTTTCTTTTATTTGATTGATCATATGACTCTATGGATCTATTGTTGGTGAAGTTTTCCGCTGCGTTCATATATTTAATTTGTTAATTTATATTTTACATCACCTATAAAATTGACTACCTACATTGTGATGTGCAAGGCTTATGGTTACGAGCCTACACTAACTGTGCTTAGGGGCTTTGTTAACCTGTATCCTGGTGGTGATTGGATAACCTTAGCAAAGAGAGGTGAGCATGATGTCCCTTATTTGGTAACAAAACCGTTTTCAAATATAAGAAATTGGAATGGTCAGTTTTTCTTTGTACAAAACACAATCATACCTCCGGAATACCCTCCGTTGTTGGATGAAGCATTTATGTTTGATGAAAAACGCTTTAATGATCCCTTGCCATGCGACATTAGAAGCAGTCCCCTATATCAGCGTCTTGCACGCCATCCAGTTGATGTGCAAACATTCCCTGAGCCAATCTTGTTTATGGTGGGCATTGTTGACCGTTGGGAAGGGTCTCCGTCAAAGCCTGAGATAGTTTGTGAAGGAAAAAGTATGTACATTCCCATTTAAATAAAACAAATAACTTATCTACTGATATTTATCTCTCTTCTTTTGTTGTTGCAGAAATGGCGTTCAGGAACTTCGTTGTGTCAGGAGGTGCTAAGGAAGTTAGTTTCATTCCCAAGGATCCGAAGGATGTGAGCTACGGAGTAGGGTCTCCGTCTGCATCTGTTAATAACAATGATGTTGACGCCGAAACAGTTCAGCCTATTGTAGTGATCTCACCTTCCAAGCCTGTAAGCAATGAGGAAGCCCCCAAGTTTGTGAAAAACATCATTGATTCTGATGATCCTCCCTCCGAGGGTGGCCAAATCACAATCATAGGGTCCTCCGGCATCGCAGACAGAGTGAGAAGCAGAAAAGGGACAAGTGCAAGGCCTTCGAAGGCTACCCTCAAGAGGAAGTTAAACATCCCTACTCCTACATCAAGGACCACAAAGCCAAAGACTTCTCATGGGAAGGCGATCATGTACTCGACTGAAGAAGTTGCTGATGATGATGACATCCATGGTAAGTAAAAATTTCTTTAATTCCCCCTTCCTTAATGTGATCCTTATCTGATGGATGTGTTTTATGCAGGATTGCCAAACACCAAGGAGCTACCAAATGCACTCACCTGCCATCTACTGGTTGAGAATGTTGCTCCTGCTAAATGGAGGAGAACTCTGAGTGATATGTCCATTGAGAAGCTTTGTGACTTACACGACAAAAGCTATACAAGACAAGCCATGCTGGATAATCATCTCAACACCCGAACAAGGGAGTTGATTTGTATGGTGAAGGATGCCAAAGAAGAGATAGTTGTGGTTGTTGCTAGAGAGAAGAACATGGAAATTCAGTACGCGGAACTAGAGGCCAGATGTGATGCGGCTATGTTGGATTTTGAAAAGAATCCTCGGTATGAAGCCCTTCGAGCCAAGATTGACAACCTTGAAGAATAATTAAAAGAGGCTCAAGCGGAGTGTGGTAGACTGAGGATGGTGGAGGCTGAGGTTTCTAGTTATAAGGCACAAATTACTACACTTGAGTCTAAATGTGCCGGTCTAGAAGCCGAAAGGGCTAGATTGGTGAAGCAGGAGATTAAGCTACATGAGGAGCTAGATGGACTAAAACTCCAATGCAAGAACTTGAAGAAGGACAAAGCTGAGGTGGTGTCAAAGGCTGTTCCTTATGTTGCAATGGAATTATACCATAACGATGAGGTGGGGGAGATAGTTGGGAAGCTGGTGAACGCGGCCATTTTCTATGGTAAATGCATGACGTTGGAAGAAATCGCAGAGACCAAGAAACCAGTGGTCTTGTCGGAGGTACCTTACTACCGCCCAACGTCCGAGCAGGAGTATAACGATGCCGGCAACGCGTACACTTCAGCAGAGTACCCTTTCCTCACCGAAGCAACCAAGGACCCCTCAGCCTCCATAGAAGATCTCCTGTCAAAGAAACCGAGGAAAATTCAGCCTCCATCTCCAACCAAGAAGACTGCATCTGTGAAGCCTCCTTCTCCATCACATCAAGAGGATCCAACGTCCTCGAAAAATGCATGAAGGCTGCCGTGTTGGCAGTAATTTGGCCTCAAGGGTTGCATGTACCCTTTGAATAATGTCCCATGATGCTTAATAGGCTTGTGACTATGTGTTGAACAATTTATCTCTTTTGTTGTCTGGGCTTCGACCCCTATTTCAGACAATTGCTTTGATATGTACTGTTGGCTATGACTATATTTAGCCTTATGAATGTCAATCAGGGGACAATGTCCCACTTTTGATATCGTGCTTATCTTCTCCTACGCTTATGCATAAATGTAAAGATACAACCTAAGGTTATAACTTTATTGTGTGTATTTTGGACCAAGATTTTTAGCAATCGTATAATTTGATTGCGACAGAGGGTAGCGACCCACTACGTCTTTATCCTTAAGATGCAAAGGGCTTAGAATACCCTAAGTATTTTAGGAAAGTTAATGTGAATTGTGATGGATGTGATGTGTATACAAGACATGTGTCCTGATTCATCCTTCGACATTGAAACTTGTAAAGTACTTGGCTGAACAAATCTTTGTTGTATAGAACGAAACAAGAGATTTGAGGGAAATATGTTATATCATTAATTGGGTAGGGAGAATTACATCATTTTAAGAAATGAACACTAGAACACCTACCATTAATGCTTCTTTCCCAAACGAGAAGAATGCAACACATGAATTGAAAAACAAGCTAAGTGTTTTAAAGTGGTAAGTTTCATATGCAAAACTTATGAAAGTTAGCACCATCCCAAGTCCTATTCGTGACTTATATGCTTGGTTGTTGTAGGCTTCCGAATGTCGTAGGGTCCTTCTTATTTAGGCCCTAGCATTTCCTCCTTCTCAACTTTGCTTACGTTGTTTAGCCGAAGGATATATTCCTATGCGCCCGCAAAACTCGGGGTAGTTCGTCTACCCATCCATGATGGTATTGTCCTAACCTTTTCTCGATTCCGTTCACAATGCCTTTGTCAGTGGCTTCACCTTGTCCGTTACCATGAGGATGGTATACAGAAGTGAACGTCTGTTTGATGTTTAGTCCGTCGCAGAAAGCTGGGATTGCTCCTTCGGAAATTTTTTTCCCATTGTCGGAGATGATTATATGAGGGACTCCAAATCGACAGATTATGTGTTCCCATACAAACTTGTGGAAAACTAGAAGGGGGGTTGAATAGTTTTACCATTTTAAAATATTAATTTGCTTTGTGACTTATCGTGATTTCAAAGTAAATATACACAAACAAGCAATATAAGTTAAGTAAGTAAAGAAATGAATGATCAAACCACACAACACGGATATTTATAGTGGTTCGACTACAAGGACTCTCTTCCTGGCCCTACTCCACTCCTCGAGCCTCTAACTCGAGAGTTATTCTTCACTAAGAAACAAACTCCCTTCTAGGCGGAGAAAACCTTTACACGTCGCTTACTCTTTATCTGGTACTAAGCTAAACACCGGGTTCTTTACAAGGGTACAACCACTCCCGTTGGTTCTTTAACAAGGGTACAACCACTCCCGACACTCTTTGTGTTTTAAGGACTAAAACACTAACCAAACTCTACTGAATGAAAGTATAACAATGATGTGTGAACACTAACAAATCACACAGTATCTAACTAATAACACTTGCAACAGTATGTATGTTGAAGCTTGTATGCGTGATCTTCTTTGCTACAAAAGTAAGATCAAAATGAAATGAATGAATGATATGGGTTAGTGATGTACAAATGAATGAATATATGTTTTAAGCTATATGAGTGATAATGTGCCTGAATGATCAGCTTGATATTTATAGGCAAAGCTGATCAACAGGTGGCGGATCCGGCGGATCCCTAAATTTGGATCCGCCCTTGTACTGGTTTGGATCCGCGGGTACAGGACAGCTAAGAATTCAACAAATCTTTCCATATCTTGCTATATCTTCCCATATCTTCCAAAGTCAACTTTGTTGCTTAAGAATCTTTCCAAAATATTTCAAATCTTCCAAAGATTTTCTAATGAGGTATGCCATGATGTCATGTGTTAATATTTCTATTTTAAGAAATAAAAGTAAAACATGTAAATGTAAAATGTATGTAATGTGTAAAATGTGTTTATAAAATACTTGTTACTATAAATTCAAAAGACTTAATCTTATATTTATGCCTTGCTTAAAGATATACTTTGTGATTGTCATTAACAAAATTAAGCAAAGATCGTAAAATATAAATAACGTTTTTAGGACGATATTTGTATTAACAATCTCCCTCTTTTTGTTGATGACAAAACATAAAGTGTATTTTTAAGTAAAGAGCTAAATAGAATATGAGTGTTTTAAAAATATAGATTAAGTTAGTTTTATGCAAGTTTTAAAAACAATTTTAAGCATAAAAATATGTATAAAAATATGTACTGTGATACATTACAGTGATGTAAAACTTAATCATATCTCCCTTTTTTTGTCAAAACCAAAAGAAGATATGTGTAGCGGAATGTGATTTTGAGAACTTCAAAGCTCCCCCTTGGATTATACTCCCCCTAAATGGAGTACCAAGGTTATGATGCATGAACCTACAAAACAAATGGTTAGAATATGATATGCTCCCCCTCGATGTATACTTCTCATTGCTAGAGTACCAATGTATACTTTTCAAGGATGTGAAATGCTACAAAATAAAGGCTAGGTATGAATAATTCCAACCAAGTAGAACAATGCATATGAATCGGTCAACCAAGCAAGAAAGTTCAACCCATTTGACTTTAAAAAGTAAAAAATAAGTGTATGATCAAAAAAATATGCACCTAAGTATAAGTGGTCAAATCATTATGAGAATTCAAACCAACCATACAATAAAGTTAGTAAATCAAACAAACCAAGATATTATGCCAAATAGTGATCACCCATAAGCATAAATATAACATTCATTACTTGAAAATTGTTTGTGACATAAGTAACAAACCATGATGTTACATAAAAAGAAAAAGTTCCTAAAAATAGAGAATTCCTAAAACAATCCTATGAAATCCTATAAAAGGAGACTAGGAAGAAACTAAAAATTGCCTATTGTGGAGGATGAGAGATTGCATTTAGGCGTTTGAGAATATGGCTTAAAATGAACCTCATTTCATTTTGGAGCTCATGGACCTAAATGTTAGTCCTTTGGGCTAAGTGAGCGGTCCTCTCGCATTGTGAGCAGTCATGCCTTGGAAAGTTGGGAGGAAGAGTGGGCTCAATAACTTATGGTAGTGGTGGTGGTTGGTTGTTTGGTGGTGGTGGTGGTTGGTTGTGTAACACCTAAAATTTATAAAGCATGTAAAATGACCAAATTGCCCCTACAAGTTTAAAAGTTATTTAAAAGATTATAAAGTATCAAATAAATTCCAAACTCCTGACAATGAACAAGTTATGCTCCCAAATAATTTTAACAACTTCATTTAACATTTATACAAGTGTAAAAATTATCAAAATACCCCTAAGAGTGCCGAATGATTTATGCTTAGTTTTATTTTGATTTAAAATGATTTAAATTGTGTAAATGAGGAAATAATCAATCACAAATATTTGCCAACCCATTTTGCCGAAAATTCTAGTCCAAGCCCACCCCTAGGACTCGGTATTCCATGATTTAAGTCAATCCATATCCTTTTTCTCCTAAACCCTAATTACCGGTTGAAAAGAAAACACACAAATAAATCCTATAGCCTCCATCCGATTCTCTAAAATTACCAAAGCATTTTTCTGAGTTCAAGCATCATCCAAGGAGTCCTAGAAAAATCAGGTTGAGTTCGTTTGTTGACTGATTCGTTGGTGGTGGATTTATTCCTGTCGATAGCTAACTTTTAAGGTAAAATTCGTATCAATTAAACCAATCTTCATAAAATTCGTTTCTCATTTTTCCTGAGGTTCTTATATCATATGTGATCTGCGAAAAATGTGTACAAGGTGATTTGATCCCATTTGAAGTCGTGGTGAATTCTTCCTTGTCGAGTAACCATCCGAGAAGCAATAATTTGTGCAGCCTTGTTCACTCGTTCTAAAAATATTCTGGTATTTTTCCCAGCTCCTAATGAGCGTATATAACATAAGAAAAATAATAAAAACAGCCCATGCATCATGTATGATTCGTATGTTAATTATTGTGTTTATAAACCCTAAATCGAACTAAGTCTATAAAAACATGCATGCGAATTTTCTTGACCAGGCTATTATTTTTCGTGGACTCTATGATCATCATACAACACCAAAAAAATGCTCATTTGAATTATAGAGACCTAAAACAATTATTGGTGAAGTTATTTGAAATCGGCTAAAAAGGAAACAAGAACAAAAAAAATACCTAGCGATCGAACTAGGGTTCAAAACTGATAAGATCTGATTATAAGTGAATATAAATGATGTGGAAATGATTACATAATGATTGGGGTCGATTAGGGTTTTGTTTTGTTAAAGATTATGTTTAACGAGTTGATAATTAAATATAAAGGGGGTGTTTTGTCAATATTAAAACTCATGGACTATTTTTTTCATGTTCTATAGATCTAGTATGACCTGTAAAAATTATAAAACGAAGGGCCTATATGTAAAATTTACGAGATAATGAAATTAGTTGTAATTGTTGGTTCGAATTGGAAATTAAATAAATATAGGGACTGAATATGTAATTTCTGAAAAGTTAAGGTCGATTTGAGTAGTGAATGATATTCAGGGACTAATGTGTAAATTTGGATATTTATTGGACTAATGTGTAATTATTATTAATTAAAGGTTGAAAATGTAAACTTTAAGGTTAATTATGTAAACTTATTAAATGGAGGGACCTATTGTGTAAATTATGAATAGTTGAAGGTCAAATCGTATAACTTGTGAAAATAATTACTCATTATGTAAATTTGATAAATTAAGGGTTAAATGTGTAATTATGCATATTTGAAGGGTTAAAGTGTAACTTTGGAAATACAGGGGTGTAAAGTGTAAATTGTGAAACCCTAAGGACCAAAGGTGTAGTTATGATAAAGATACCTTATTTCCAGCTAATAATGATCTAAGTAAGCTATGTACTCAATACTTCTAAAAGTGGAAACTTTCTAATTATGGAAACTGTCTAAAAGTGGAAACTTACTAAAATGGGAAAGTTACTTAAAATGGAAAGATGGTTAATTAAGAATGATTTGTAATCCCCTTCTAATCCTTTAGGTGTGAAGAAGGAGAGACTTTGAGCTGTCCCCTGTTTCTGTGCTTATTACTATTTGTGCTTTCTTCAAAAGGTACAGATACTCTGCCCTTGTTTCAGTAAGGGTTCTTATATTCTTATACATTGATTTTGAGTTATGATTCAGTTAAGATTTCCCAAGCCATTGCTATGTTCCCTTTTAAATGAATCTTTGATATTACTTTTGATACGACCTTGAGATGCACCTTTTGATATATGACCTTGTGCTATGATTTTGAGACATGACTCTTAGTTTGATACCCGAGCCATTTATGTTACCTAGCCAGGGAGGTAACCTGGCCATGTCTGTGATGCACCACTGGCATGACTCCCGTGTGGGGGAGTGATTTCTCACACCGTCCCTTTTATGATTTTCTGCCATGGCTACTATGATGTTGGGATGACTTTGAGTTTGGGGGCGTATGGGTTGCAATCCTAGATTTGTATGTTTAGTGGATTTAACTGTGACTTTGAGTATTGACTTTGAGGTGACTGGTGCTTGTGTGCAATACACGCCTTTCACATTTAGCTGGAGCTAGCTACTCCACTATTTTGATACATGATGACACCCCTCATATTATCTGGTTGCCTGAGAGGTATCCCCTCTGATTGTGAGCTTATGACCTTGAAACTATGATGTTGACTTTGAGTTATGGGCTCGTGGTAGATAACTATCCTATATTTCCTTATTACTCTTTTGCTTTGACTATACCTTATGATATCTCCCAGTGCCTCAGTATATTTCGGTTTCGTTATCTTTGTTTGTATTATGTATCTGTTCACTGAGCTTTGTAAGCTCAGCCGCACGTTTTCCTTTTCGTGTGCGGCAGGTATCTAGCTGGGAGATGGATTTTATGCTTGGGATGAGAGTTAGTTGGATGCTTTTACCTTAGATGATGTCCTACCCTAGTCTTGCCATTTGTTTAGACGTTTTGATCATGGATTCATTTCATTATGTATTTCCTTTGAATTATTTCGTTATCTTGTGAGACTTTTGTATTGGACTCAAGTCATGTTGACTTGGCTTATTTATTTATGATGTTTTATGGCTTCCGCTGTGTATATGTATGAATGCTTTGGAATGTCGCCATAATGTGATATCTCTACCCTTGTCGGGTTGGGGTGTTACAATTATGGTATCAAAGCCCAGGCTGCGACCTGTCGTACATAAGCTTTGGCCTGTGAAACATGTGGACCATAGGATTTGACCCTTAAGTTTAAAATTTGACTGGTGAGGTTTCGGGTAGGCATAAGTTCTGTTTCGTCTTCCATTTCGTGCTTTTTCCCTTATGTTTTGCTAATTCTTTTCATGATCATTCAGATGGTGAACACACGCTTTACTCAGTACACTAATGGGGATGATGGCCCCAATTTTGAAGAGATGATAGCCGCTGCTGTGGCTGCTGCTATTCCGCGAGTGGTGACTGAGGTCACCAATAATATCAGGAATGGGGCTGGTCCTTCTGGAGGAGGTGGTGGTGGTGATGCTCAACCCACTGCTCCACCCGCTGCTCCCCCAGCTGGTATCCATGTGTGGATCGAGAGGTTCAACAAACTTAAGCCTCTCTCTTTCAGGTCCGCTGCTACTCCTCATGAAGCGGAGGACTGGATCACACATATCGAGAAGTTGTTTCGTGTTCTGGGATGTGCTGACGAGTTTAAAACTCGGTTGGCCACATTCAAATTTGAAGGTGATGCTCAAAATTGGTGGGCTGCTCTTGTTCAGGCGAAAGGGGATGATTTTGCTGAGACCTGTTCGTGGGCGGATTTCATCGAGGTGTTTTATAGACAGTATATTCCTATGTCAGAGCAGCTAAGGTATGAAAGGGAATATGGGTCGATTCGTCAGGGTGATCAGGAGTCGTCAGGAGAGTTTATGCAACGGTTTCTGCGTCTGGCCAGTTTCGTTGGGCCAGAGGTCACTGGAGATGCTACGCGTCAGGCTCGTCATTTCAAATGGGCTTTAAAGAGGTGGGTGTTAGACCGGATTGTTAACACTCTGTTTGAGGATGTGGCTGGGGTTCAGGACGCCGCGCGTAACATCGAGTTGTTACATGCGGACAGGGGGTCTAATAAGCGTGATAGGGATGGTAACCGGGTAGATTTTTGGGGCCAAGGTCGGCAGGACCAAAGGCAGGATGTTCGGGGTCGACAGGACCATGGACATGATCAGCGGGGTCGCCAGGACCGAAGTCATAATCATAGGCAGCAGGATTTCAGGAACCAGGATCGGCGGGATTCTGGTAGGTCTGGTAGTGATCGTCAGGGGCAGGGAAATAGCAACCGACGTAGGGATTCTCAGCCGTATCAGCAGTCGGGATCGTCTGGTCAGAAGGGGTCTGTTGAGACTCTACCTCCTCCTCCTACATGTACTTCCTGTGGGAAGACTCATCCAGGTCCTTGTTATAAAGCTTCTGGTGGTTGTTTCTGGTGTGGATCTTCTCAGCACAAGATCAAGGACTGTCCTAGGAAGAATGCTGGTGAACCTAAAGTCGATGCTAGGGCAGCTCCTGCTTCAGGCCGGGTTTATTCTTTGACACGTGACCAGGCTGCTAGCACCTCAGGTACTATTACGGGTTTTCTGCATATTGGAGATCGTATTGTGTTTGTTTTATTTGACACGGGTGCTACGCATTCTATAATATCCACATCACTTGCAAATAAAATAAACGTAACCCCAACTAAATTAATGAACCGTATATCCATTGCTACCCCGATGAAAACTCATGTGATTTTTGATGTTGAGTATGTTAATTGCCCTCTCCGTTTCGATGATCGTGTTCGTTCTGCGAACCTTCTTCCCATTGATATGGTTGATTTTGACATTATTCTGGGCATGGACTGGTTAGCTGCTCATAAGGCGACCATTGATTGTTATGCTCGTAAGGTGACCTTTGGTGATCTTCACCATCCTGATTATGTTTATTCTGGTTCCCAACCTCTGAAATCTGTAAAGATTATTTCGGCTATGAAAGCCCGGACATTGATTTCCCATGGCTGTCTTGGTTTTCTTGCTTCTATTAAAGATACCTCTGTTGATGTACCTAGCATTGATAGTATTCGTATTGTGCGCGATTTCGCCGATGTATTTCCGGATGAACTTCCTGGCATTCCTCCTGTCAGGGAAGTCAAGTTTAGCATTGATCTGATTCCGGGTGCTGAACCCATATCTAAAGCTCCTTATCGCATGGCACCGATTGAATTGAAGGAATTAAAGGAGCAATTGCAAGAACTGTTGGAAAACGGTTTTATTCGTCCGATCGTATCTCCTTGGGGTGCTCCCGTGTTGTTTGTTAAGAAGAAAGACGGGAGCATGCGTCTTTGTATCGATTATCGGGAGCTTAACCGCATTACTATTCGTAACCGCTATCCTCTTCCTCGCATTGATGATTTATTCGATCAGTTGCAAGGAGCGAGGCATTTCTCTAAAATTGATCTGAGGTCTGGATATCACCAGCTTAGGGTGAGGGAGCAGGATGTTCCCAAAACGGCCTTTCGCACTCGGTACAGTCACTATGAATTTTTGGTTATGCCTTTCGGTCTGACCAATGCTCCTGCTGTGTTTATGGACCTAATGAACCGGATATTCCATGAATTTCTCGATAAGTTTGTGATTGTCTTCATCGACGATATTCTTGTATATTCTAAATCCGAGAAGGAACATGAGCAACACCTTGGTATTGTTCTGGAAATTTTGCGACAGCAGAAATTGTATGCGAAGTTTTCGAAGTGCGAGTTTTGGTTGGATCGTGTAGCTTTCTTGGGTCACATCGTTTCTGCAGACGGTATCACTATGGATCAGGCGAAGGTTGAGGCTATCACAAAATGGCCAAGGCCTACAAATGTGACGGAAGTGAGAAGTTTTCTGGGTCTCGCTGGGTATTATCGGAGATTTGTTGAGAGTTTTTCGCGTCTTGCTTTGCCGTTGACACAGTTGATGAGGAAAGGGGAAAAGTTTATTTGGACTGATGGACGGGAGAGTAGTTTTGAGGAGTTGAAGAAACGTTTAGTGTCGGCACCTATCTTAACTCTTCCATCGGGTTCCGGCGGGTTCCAGATTTATAGCGATGCATCGAAGAAGGGTTTGGGATGTGTTTTGATGCAGCATGGGAAGGTGATTGCCTATGCTTCGAGGCAGCTGAAGCCTTACGAGGTGAACTATCCGACGCATGATCTAGAGTTAGCAGCTGTGGTTTTCGCGCTAAAGATTTGGCGCCATTATTTGTATGGAGAGTCTTGTGACATTTTCACTGATCATAAGAGTCTTAAATACATTTTCACCCAGAAAGAGTTGAATATGAGACAGAGGCGTTGGTTAGAGCTGCTGAAAGATTATGATGCTAACATTCAGTATCATCCCGGTAAGGCGAATGTGGTCGCCGATGCTCTTAGTAGAAAGTCGGGTATGATTGCGAGTTTGGAGTTTGAGCCTCGCGTTTTGCACGACTTAGAGCTTCTTGATGTGGAGTTTTGTGTTCGAGGTCATGGCGGTTATTGGGCTAGCCTTACAGTTGAGTCCAATCTTATCTTGCGAATTAAGGAAGCTCATAAAGAGGATGGTGAACTGTGGTCTATAGTTCAGAATGTTGAGGAAGGCAAGCAGTCAGAGTTTAGAGTTGATGATTCCGGTGTAGTGTGGTTTGAGGATCGTCTCTGTGTTCCCAACGATCCTGAGCTTAGGGAGGCTGTTCTATCAGAGGCTCATAGTTCCCCTTTTACTATACATCCTGGTTCTACCAAGATGTACCGGGACCTTAAGCAACATTTCTGGTGGAGTGGCATGAAACAGGATGTGGCTTCGTTTGTATCTAAGTGTTTGACTTGCCAGCAGGTCAAGATTGAGCACCAGAGAGCTAGTGGGTTGCTTCAGCCGTTGGAGATTCCGAAGTGGAAATGGGAGGAAATTTCCATGGATTTTGTGACAGGTTTACCTCCTACTCGTAGGAAGCATGATGCGATTTGGGTGGTCGTTGACCGACTAACCAAGTCTGCTCACTTCCTCCCTATTCGTGTGGACTACAGTGTTAGTAAATTGGCGGACATTTTTCAGCAGGAAATCGTTAGGCTTCATGGTATGCCTACGGCTATCATATCAGATAGGGATCCTCGATTTACATCTCGCTTCTGGAAGGGATTGCATAAGGCATGGGATACGCGCCTTAAGTTCAGTACAACTTTTCACCCTCAGACGGATGGTCAGTCGGAGAGGACCATTCAGACTTTAGAGGACATGTTGAGGGCATGTGCCTTAGAGTGGACTGGTAGCTGGGACGATTATTTGTGTTTGGTAGAGTTTGCTTATAATAACAGCTGGCACGCGAGTATTCGTATGGCTCCTTTCGAGATGTTATATGGTCGGAAGTGTAGGGCTCCGGTTTGTTGGAACGAGGTAGGTGAACGCGTTATTGAGGGTCCGGAGTTAGTGCAGATCGCTACTGAGAAAGTGGATGTTGCTAGGGAAAAGTTGAAGGAAGCTAGGGCTCGTCAAAAGAGTTACGCTGATAAGCATCGGCGTGACTTAGAGTTTCAGGTTGGTGATCGAGTATTTCTTAAGGTTTCGCCGTTCCGAGGAGTTAAACGTTTTGGAATTAAGGGCAAGCTCAGTCCTCGATTCATCGGACCGTTTGAGATTTTGGATCGCATCGGAGAAGTTTCGTATCGTTTGGCTCTTCCTCCGCAGTTATCACATGTTCACGACGTCTTTCATGTATCTCTCCTGAGGGGATACAATTATCATCCCCTACATGTGGTGTCTTATCCTTTTGATCAGATTCAGCCCGATATGTCTCTTCCGGAGGAGCCGGAAGCTGTTCTTGATCGCCAAGAGCGAGTTATGAGACGTAAGGTCATTCCCTTTGTTAAGATTCTTTGGCGGAACCACCCAGAGCGGGAAGCTACCTGGGAGACCGAGGAGTCTATTCGAGCTAGTTATCCTCATTTTGCTTTCTGATCTGGTATGTCTCCGTTATGTTTCAATTCGTTTCATTTCTGACTCTTTGCAAATTTCGGGGACGAAATTTTTCTTTTTAGAGGGGAAGAAGTTGTAACACCTAAAATTTATAAAGCATGTAAAATGACCAAATTGCCCCTACAAGTTTAAAAGTTATTTAAAAGATTATAAAGTATCAAATAAATTCCAAACTCCTGACAATGAACAAGTTATGCTCCCAAATAATTTTAACAACTTCATTTAACATTTATACAAGTGTAAAAATTACCAAAATACCCCTAAGAGTGCCGAATGATTTATGCTTAGTTTTATTTTGATTTAAAATGATTTAAATTGTGTAAATGAGGAAATAATCAATCACAAATATTTGCCAACCCATTTTGCCAAAAATTCTGGTCCAAGCCCACCCCTAGGACTCGGTATTCCATGATTTAAGTCAATCCATATCCTTTTTCTCCTAAACCCTAATTACCGGTTGAAAAGAAAACACACAAATAAATCCTATAGCCTCCATCCGATTCTCTAAAATTACCAAAGCATTTTTCTGAGTTCAAGCATCATCCAAGGAGTCCTAGAAAAATCAGGTTGAGTTCGTTTGTTGACTGATTCGTTGGTGGTGGATTTATTCCTGTCGATAGCTCACTTTTAAGGTAAAATTCGTATCAATTAAACCAATCTTCATAAAATTTGTTTCTCATTTTTCCTGAGGTTCTTATATCATATGTGATCTGCGAAAAATGTGTACAAGGTGATTTGATCCCATTTGAAGTCGTGGTGAATTCTTCCTTGTCGAGTAACCATCCGAGAAGCAATAATTTGTGCAGCCTTGTTCACTCGTTCTAAAAATATTCTGGTATTTTTCCCAGCTCCTAATGAGCGTATATAACATAAGAAAAATAATAAAAACAGCCCATGCATCATGTATGATTCGTATGTTAATTATTGTGTTTATAAACCCTAAATCGAACTAAGTCTATAAAAACATGCATGCGAATTTTCTTGACCAGGCTATTATTTTTCGTGGCCTCTATGATCATCATACAACACCAAAAAAATGCTCATTTGAATTATAGAGACCTAAAACAATTATTGGTGAAGTTATTTGAAATCGGCTAAAAAGGAAACAAGAACAAAAAAAATACCTAGCGATCGAACTAGGGTTCAAAACTGATAAGATCTGATTATAAGTGAATATAAATGATGTGGAAATGATTACATAATGATTGGGGTCGATTAGGGTTTTGTTTTGTTAAAGATTATGTTTAACGAGTTGATAATTAAATATAAAGGGGGTGTTTTGTCAATATTAAAACTCATGGACTATTTTTTTCATGTTCTATAGATCTAGTATGACCTGTAAAAATTATAAAACGAAGGGCCTATATGTAAAATTTACGAGATAATGAAATTAGTTGTAATTGTTGGTTCGAATTGGAAATTAAATAAATATAGGGACTGAATATGTAATTTCTGAAAAGTTAAGGTCGATTTGAGTAGTGAATGATATTCAGGGACTAATGTGTAAATTTGGATATTTATTGGACTAATGTGTAATTATTATTAATTAAAGGTTGAAAATGTAAACTTTAAGGTTAATTATGTAAACTTATTAAATGGAGGGACCTATTGTGTAAATTATGAATAGTTGAAGGTCAAATCGTATAACTTGTGAAAATAAGTACTCATTATGTAAATTTGATAAATTAAGGGTTAAATGTGTAATTATGCATATTTGAAGGGTTAAAGTGTAACTTTGGAAATACAGGGGTGTAAAGTGTAAATTGTGAAACCCTAAGGACCAAAGGTGTAGTTATGATAAAGATACCTTATTTCCAGCTAATAATGATCTAAGTAAGCTATGTACTCAATACTTCTAAAAGTGGAAACTTTCTAATTATGGAAACTGTCTAAAAGTGGAAACTTACTAAAATGGGAAAGTTACTTAAAATGGAAAGATGGTTAATTAAGAATGATTTGTAATCCCCTTCTAATCCTTTAGGTGTGAAGAAGGAGAGACTTTGAGCTGTCCCCTGTTTCTGTGCTTATTACTATTTGTGCTTTCTTCATAAGGTACAGATACTCTGCCCTTGTTTCAGTAAGGGTTCTTATATTCTTATACATTGATTTTGAGTTATGATTCAGTTAAGATTTCCCAAGCCATTGCTATGTTCCCTTTTAAATGAATCTTTGATATTACTTTTGATACGACCTTGAGATGCACCTTTTGATATATGACCTTGTGCTATGATTTTGAGACATGACTCTTAGTTTGATACCCGAGCCATTTATGTTACCTAGCCAGGGAGGTAACCTGGCCATGTCTGTGATGCACCACTGGCATGACTCCCGTGTGGGGGAGTGATTTCTCACACCGTCCCTTTTATGATTTTCTGCCATGGCTACTATGATGTTGGGATGACTTTGAGTTTGGGGGCGTATGGGTTGCAATCCTAGATTTGTATGTTTAGTGGATTTAACTGTGACTTTGAGTATTGACTTTGAGGTGACTGGTGCTTGTGTGCAATACACGCCTTTCACATTTAGCTGGAGCTAGCTACTCCACTATTTTGATACATGAGGACACCCCTCATATTATCTGGTTGCCTGAGAGGTATCCCCTCTGATTGTGAGCTTATGACCTTGAAACTATGATGTTGACTTTGAGTTATGGGCTCGTGGTAGATAACTATCCTATATTTCCTTATTACTCTTTTGCTTTGACTATACCTTATGATATCTCCCAGTGCCTCAGTATATTTCGGTTTCGTTATCTTTGTTTGTATTATGTATCTGTTCACTGAGCTTTGTAAGCTCAGCCGCACGTTTTCCTTTTCGTGTGCGGCAGGTATCTAGCTGGGAGATGGATTTTATGCTTGGGATGAGAGTTAGTTGGATGCTTTTACCTTAGATGATGTCCTACCCTAGTCTTGCCATTTGTTTAGACGTTTTGATCATGGATTCATTTCATTATGTATTTCCTTTGAATTATTTCGTTATCTTGTGAGACTTTTGTATTGGACTCAAGTCATGTTGACTTGGCTTATTTATTTATGATGTTTTATGGCTTCCGCTGTGTATATGTATGAATGCTTTGGAATGTCGCCATAATGTGATATCTCTACCCTTGTCGGGTTGGGGTGTTACAGGTTGTTTGATGGTGGTGTTTGATTGTTTGATGTTGGAGGGGTGATGGAGTTGAGCAAGATGGATTGAAGATCCATAGCTTCACCAAGGCGGGAATCTACCATATTGGAGAGAGCATAGAGGCGGGTAAGCTCCTCATTGATCTCTTCATTGGTTTGGGGTGCATTGATCCACATTGCCTCATCATTGGCAATGAGTGTGGATGTTGGTGAGAGGGGTTGTGTTTGTGGTTGAGGTGGTGGTGAATCATTGTAGAGAGGACCATGGATGTCCCGATAAATGGGATGAAAGAGCATAGGTACTTGACCTTCAAAGGTCATGGGAGGAGGATTGTTGGACCTTGGTGGAAGGTCTTCAAAATCATCTAAGTATGGATGAGGTGATGAAGGTGGAGTTCTAAATAACTCTAGTGGCTTAAGTTATGGTGAATGTGGTGGTGAAGGTGATGTAGTAGGTTGTGATTGAACGGGTGGTGGTGTGGTTGCTACAGGAGTGATTGTTGGAGGTGGTGTGTTGATGATGGTGTTAGGGGGTGTTAGAGTTGCTAGGTTGAGAAAATTCTCATTGGCTATTGGTGAGGAGATGTTGAGTGGAGATGACTCCTCTGATGATTAATTAGCTAATTTCACGAAGCAAAAAGGACGGACACTCATATGAGCTGTCCTTCTTGCGGGTCTGCTTGTGGATGAGTTACTTGATTTTGTCATTTGAAAAGTGAGAAGATTTGTTCTAGAGTACTGGAATGATGGTTGAAGATGATGGTGAGTAAGTGAGTTTTGATTATCCTGATCTTCCTAATTTATAGACAGTAAGAATATTGAACTTTGTGTTTGGATTTGATATTGATCGAATGAGGAATGTTGGTTCCTAATGATTTGGAACAAAAATTTGTGCTAGTCACATCATTCAAGGCAAACCATAGAGCTTAAGTTTTGTGAATTTTAGAAGATTTGCAGTAAATGCAAGGAGTGAGTGGAAATTTTGTTGATGTGATGTGCCCACGTATTTCAAGGATCCAATTGAAGGGTTCCTTGCTTGTTACAGAAAGGTAACTCACATGGAAAATTTGAAAATTCAAATTTTGGTAGGAAATAGATTTCTTATGATTCTAAGTGTTCCTAAATCATTCAAATGTGTCTAATGATCAGTAGAGGAATTCTAAAAACTAGAATCAATAATCTAAGGATCGGGATAAGTCGGGAATTTTGAAAAAGTTACTGTTAGAGCTGGTGGATCCAATCGACAACAAATGCGAAACTGATGAGGCGAAAAGTGTACCGCTTTTAAGGGGTCATTTAAGCCTTAAATCGTATTTATTTGATCAAATATTGCCCTAAATCGTTCCTTTTGTCATTTTAGGTACTTTTGAGGAGAAATCTGGAAAAGGAGGCATTTTGGACGTTTTTGGAGCATTAAAGTGAAGAAAACGGCAAAGTCTCAAGAATCGGCTAAAAGTTACTCTTGACGGCGTCACAATTAACATGGGACGGCGTCATGCCTTGGCAAGAAAAGTTGGATGTGAAATTTACTCATGACGGGCCAGTGAGTTTGCATGAGAATTCTGACGGCGTCACGCTTTAACTAAATCAAGGGCGTCACGGCTTAAATCATAAGGGGACGGCGTCACGTTCATGATCCGACGGCGTCAAGCCTTGATAAGCCAGAATGGATTTTGGTAGAGCTAAAGAGGGACGGCGTCAAGATGGTCATCCGGGAACCCTAAAAGCGGCGAGGTGACGGCGTCACAATGCATAAGGTGACGCCGTCAGATGTCAAAGTCTATATATAGTTTTCTAATTTTTTGTCATTAGAGAGAGCTTAGTGTGTGGAATTTTGGGATAAAACCCTAAGACGATTTTAGCTACTTTTTCAGGGCTTTTTGCCCTGAGATCTTCCATGTTTCATTGAAAGATAAGTTATCAATTAATCATTCAATATGTCTATGTGTTGTTTGATTCTATCTTATGCTTGTCTTTTGTTTAACATGTTAGGCTAATTTTATCTTGTGTTTGCTTAGATCTAATGAAACCTAGCTATTGATTATTGGTTGTTAGTGTGTTATTAGTTGTATTGGATGATTGTTTATCTATGTTAGGCTTAAGAAAACTGGCTAACTTCCTATTCGGTAACTTGCTTGAACGTCTTAAGAAACATGAACCAAATGCGTACTAAAGGTTTTTATGGTTGTATTTAATGCACAAGCGAATTCTAGTGATCCCATGTTAGGAGCTTCCTAGCCGGCTCGACATAGGAGTGAAGTAGGAGCTTGTAGAGTTTGGGGAAGTAAGTACGCCACCCCACGAATGGTATTAAGGAATACACCCATCATCCACGCGACTAATACACACTAATTAACCGGTAAAAGATAGTTAGGGAGTAAGGAAATCTAAGTAAACACATTTCTCTACACATAAGTTTCTCACCACTTTTCATTTTTGTTATTTTATTTTATTTGCATTTGTAGTAATTTGGGTTAGTTGACTAGCAACTAATTCCGCCCACTCCTTCAAAACCCGAGATTTTACTTGCTTTCATAAAATTATAAAAACATAAAAAGAATCTTCCTCAACCCTTAGACCTAATTAGAGTAGCCTTTCACACCTAACGAACACTATTTCCTGTGGAGAACGATCAATCCCCCGTACTTACCACTACACTATACTACATCGGTCAGGTACACTGCCTGGTGGGGTTGTAAGCCTCTTGAGATCCCTCGAGAGGTAAAACCTGTTGTAAGGTTGCAAAACCACGCATCAAGTTTTTTGGCGCCGCTGCCGGGGAATAGTTATTGTTTAGGTTGAATTTTTATTTTATTAGGTCTACTCACTAGATTCCTTTCTAGTGAGATTTTTATTTTATTTTTCTAGGTTTTCTTTAGTCTATCTTTTTTCTTCGTTTCTTTGTTCGTAACCATTACCATCCGACATCATGGAAGGTGGTAATATTCTCGATCCCAACAACCCACCACCACAACAACACCCACCTCCTAGAGCCCGTACCTTAGGAGACTACTCCCGTCCTAGCCACCATGGCTATCGAAACACCATTGAGCTCGCCCAAGGAGCCAATGTAGCCCACCTGCGATCCGACACCATCCGGTTGGTGCAAAACGGATGTGCATTCCATGGACATATGTCCGAAGACCCAATTCAACACCTTAAGGACTTTCTTAAAATCGTAGATTCCATTGACCTTAACGGTGCTACTAGAGACACTACCCGATTGCGTCTCTTCCATTTCTCTCTTCGTGACCAAGCTATCCATTGGCTTGATCGTCTACCCGCAGGATCTATCTCGACTTGGGATAATCTCACCACTCGTTTCCTCGCTCAATTTTTCCCACCAGCGAGAACAACCAAGCTAAGGAATGACATCTTGATGTTCCAACAACGTCAAGGTGAAACTCTTTACGAAGCGTGGACTCGTTTTAAGGACCTACTCCACAAAGTCCCCCATCATGGCATTGATCTTTGGCTCCAAATCCAAATCTTTTATGATGGTGTCAATCATCAAACTAGAAGGGCCATAGATCACGCTGCCAATGGTAGACTAAGCAAGCTCGGTGTTGATAAGTGCTGGGAGGTCATTGAGGACTTAGCACAATACGAAGAAGAAGAATGGGAGGATCCGATGTTCTTGGAGGAAGGGAGTTTAGATTACATGAATGCTACCCAAGAACAGCTATTTGAGAACATCGAAAGGCGGGTTGAGGAATTGATGAGGGCCGAGATGCCTATGGCTAATGCTGAAATGAATCCCAATGGATGTGTGAATGTAGCCAGTAAACATTCGTTTCTTGAATTTTCACGACAAGAGGAGTTCGAAGGGACAATGTTTACTTTTGTGAACAACCAAGAAAGACAGATCCGGCAGTTAGAGGTCCGAATGGAGAACACCCGAAACACCTTTATGGACTTGGCTGAAGGTTTCATATCAAGAATTAAGGAAAAGATTAGGGAAGAAGCTGTACTCAAAAAAATCGAAAAGATTTTTGAATTCCCAGTCCCTAGTGAAACAAGCAGCGGTTGGCACAATGAAACACCTCTCTCTGTGGATTCAACCCAGAATAACTTCTATTCCCATAAGTCTCCTTCTGAGAAAGGGAACTCTCACGCTTCTACCATAACCTCTAAATCACTCAAACCAACCTTGATGCATAGGGTCTCGATGATTTCTCAAACCAAACCCATTACCCATAAAACCTATTCCCAACATTCCAACTTCAAAACGCCAACACTCCACTTCTTCGATGAGAGCAAGTTTGAGTATGAAGACGAAGACGACGTTAAAATAAAAAAGATGGGAACCGGAATGGATGAAAAACCGTTAGAGCATAACATTTATGAAAATGGCAAGAGCTCAAATCTTTGCCATAAAACTCTTCTAACTTCAAATCCACCCATCAAACCAAAGGATTCGGGTAACCTAAAAATGAAGGTGGTAGACTCTTTCCCCATTCACGCACCCCCTTCACCTCACATGGCATATTTCCACCCTAAGGGTGTGTATCGCTACTTCCACCCACACTTAATCCTAAGTGTAGGGAAAACCTCCCCTATTTCCGTTAAATAAGGGTAGAGTCAGGCTCGTGACTCGAACAAAAACAAGCGCTTCTTGGGAGGCAACCCAAGCTTTATTTGCTTTGTGTGTTTATTTATTTGTTTGTTTGTTTTTATTTGTTTCCGTATGTATGTTTAAATTTTATTATTATTGATTCATGTTCAAAAGTAAATTGTGAAAATGCTTTATTTTGTTTTTAACTTCGTCTTAACTACATATAAAGGTATTTTGCAAAAGTTAAGTGTAAGGGAAATCTAAATCGGTTTATTAGAACACAAATGAACATGAATCATAATAATAATAAATTAACATACATATTAGTATTTGTTTGAGTCAAATGCTTGTATCGAGTCATAATGATGTTTTGCAGGAATTCCAGGAAGTAAGGTGTAGGTTTTTCCAAAAATTTTCCGGAAACTTAACATGAGAATTCTGTCAGATCATTTCTGACGGCGTCAGGAATTACAACCTGACGGCGTCAGGTTTTAATTTTCTGAAATTTTTGAAAGTTTTGTTTTCATAAAAAGTTTTTATTAAATATCTAACTTATAAACTCCAGGAACCTGCAAAACATTCATTCCGCAAGCATTATATCTTTTATTGTTTTATTTCTAAGTCTGGAATTACACCTAGTTGTGAGTTGTCTTTGTTCGGTTTGATGCTTTGGTTTTTCTTGTTTGTTTTCTCAGGATTAACAGGTTATTTTGGACAAGGAAATGTTTTGAATCAAGCTTATGGCGATGCATTGGTCATGGAGCTTCAACATTACTTTGGAAGAAGATCTAACCGTGTTACTTCATTATCCACCGAGCGAATCAGGGGAGTATTTGATTTCATTCTTTTACTTTATGCTTTTACATCTTGTTATTTGAACATTGGGGACAATGTTCATCTTAAGTGTAAGGGGAGGGTAAAAGTACGATTTTAGAGAATACTATTACGCTTGATTTTTGTTTGTTTAATGGTAGATGTGTAATAAAACTGAGATAAATACCTGTTAGGGCAATTTTAGTGCCAAATTTAAAATTTTTTACAACATATAGGAGTGAAACTTTGATTTTAATAAGCGTCTCATGGATAGGGAATTGTATGACTAGCACAAAAACCATACCACTCAAAAATTTCCACCCCAAATATGTGAGGTTCGCCTTTAGATCTTTAGGAAAAAGCATTCATTGTTGGTGCTTATGAGTGTACCGGTAGTTTATAGATTCTAGAACTTGCGTTTGTGATGCATACCGAGGCCACAAGTGAGACTACATTCGTGTAGTTAGATTTACTACATGATAAGAGGCATTAGGATTAACCCATTGTTTTACACCTGTGTTTTTGTTATAATTACATTGGCTACATTGGTCAAGTAATTCTCCCACACCCTTTGCGTTGTACTCATTTTTAGTACACGATACCCCTAGTACACCCCTCAGAGCCTATCTTTTCGTTTCGACCTTTAAGCATTTTACTTAAAGGAAGAATTTGTTACACCCCACTTAAATGTACACCCAAATCGCCTTAGCCTACCTTGTATGCACTCATTTTTAGTGCATTATTGTTACAACATTTGTTTAAACCCAAGTTAATTATCTAGTTGATTACATGGTTGCTAAGTCGAGTCATATCCTTGTACATATTGTTTTGGGACGATTGGGACTCATGGGTAAAGTACTAGTGTAATGGAGTAATGGGGAAGAACATCATTTATTACCCCCATATGTGCTAAATGTTTTAAAAGTACTCCAAGTTTTTCAATTATCTTAATTCGAGTCATTAGATTAGTATTTGTAAAGTTATGTAAAAGTTCAAGTGTAAGGGGATGCAACGCCCCTATGATGTATTATTTTGGATGGTAGGGTAAAAGTGTATGCAAAAAAAAAAAAAAAAAAAAAAAAAAAAAAAAAAAAAAAAAAAATCGAAAAAATCAAGAAAAATACATAAAAAAATGAGAAAAAGAAAAATAGAAAAAACATACGGACTACCATCCCGTTTTATTTTATGTTTATTTTATGTTTATGTTATTTTGTTTCTAGCTTAGATCGAGTCTAGTCTTGGCTTAGCAACATTGTATAGTACATGTAATTGATCAAGATCTTTAACTCGCCACCAGTAAAATATCCCGTATCCAACAAAACCGTGTTTTCCTTTTCCCTACACCTAACGTTATAACCCATTTAAAAGCCCTCTTTGATAGTTTATCTTAGGTGCTTACGCCTAGTGGAGGAGGTTTTCGATCCTTTCCCAAGCCTATGGTAATCTATTTGCTATGACAGGTAGTGAGAGATATTTTCCGTTTTCATTTATGAGATTTATTTTGATGACACTTGAGAGATGTGAGTATCTAAACACTACTTGTGAGGTGCTAGTATGTAATCTCCGTGCTTATTATGATTGAAGTGGAACGATTATTTGTTGTAATTACTTTTATGTTTGCATTAAATGACCCCTAACTTGTATTTTGATTAGAATAAAAGCGCATTTGCTTGAGGACAAGCAAATCTCAAGTGTAAGGGTATTTGATGAGGCGAAAAGTGTACCGCTTTTAAGGGGTCATTTAAGCCTTAAATCGTATTTATTTGATCAAATATTGCCCTAAATCGTTCCTTTTGTCATTTTAGGTACTTT
Source organism: Artemisia tridentata subsp. tridentata (assembly GCA_021014915.2). Lineage (NCBI taxonomy): Eukaryota > Viridiplantae > Streptophyta > Magnoliopsida > Asterales > Asteraceae > Artemisia > Artemisia tridentata. The sequence goes on along the minus strand of CP139509.1, from coordinate 396,653,175 downwards.
TGAGGAGAAATCTGGAAAAGGAGGCATTTTGGACGTTTTTGGAGCATTAAAGTGAAGAAAACGGCAAAGTCTCAAGAATCGGCTAAAAGTTACTCTTGACGGCGTCACAATTAACATGGGACGGCGTCATGCCTTGGCAAGAAAAGTTGGATGTGAAATTTACTCATGACGGGCCAGTGAGTTTGCATGAGAATTCTGACGGCGTCACGCTTTAACTAAATCAAGGGCGTCACGGCTTAAATCATAAGGGGACGGCGTCACGTTCATGATCCGACGGCGTCAAGCCTTGATAAGCCAGAATGGATTTTGGTAGAGCTAAAGAGGGACGGCGTCAAGATGGTCATCCGGGAACCCTAAAAGCGGCGAGGTGACGGCGTCACAATGCATAAGGTGACGCCGTCAGATGTCAAAGTCTATATATAGTTTTCTAATTTTTTGTCATTAGAGAGAGCTTAGTGTGTGGAATTTTGGGATAAAACCCTAAGACGATTTTAGCTACTTTTTCAGGGCTTTTTGCCCTGAGATCTTCCATGTTTCATTGAAAGATAAGTTATCAATTAATCATTCAATATGTCTATGTGTTGTTTGATTCTATCTTATGCTTGTCTTTTGTTTAACATGTTAGGCTAATTTTATCTTGTGTTTGCTTAGATCTAATGAAACCTAGCTATTGATTATTGGTTGTTAGTGTGTTATTAGTTGTATTGGATGATTGTTTATCTATGTTAGGCTTAAGAAAACTGGCTAACTTCCTATTCGGTAACTTGCTTGAACGTCTTAAGAAACATGAACCAAATGCATACTAAAGGTTTTTATGGTTGTATTTAATGCACAAGCGAATTCTAGTGATCCCATGTTAGGAGCTTCCTAGCCGGCTCGACATAGGAGTGAAGTAGGAGCTTGTAGAGTTTGGGGAAGTAAGTACGCCACCCCACGAATGGTATTAAGGAATACACCCGTCATCCACGCGACTAATACACACTAATTAACCGGTAAAAGATAGTTAGGGAGTAAGGAAATCTAAGTAAACACATTTCTCTACACATAAGTTTCTCACCACTTTTCATTTTTGTTATTTTATTTTATTTGCATTTGTAGTAATTTGGGTTAGTTGACTAGCAACTAATTCCGCCCACTCCTTCAAAACCCGAGATTTTACTTGCTTTCATAAAATTATAAAAACATAAAAAGAATCTTCCTCAACCCTTAGACCTAATTAGAGTAGCCTTTCACACCTAACGAACACTATTCCCTGTGGAGAACGATCAATCCCCCGTACTTACCACTACACTATACTACATCGGTCAGGTACACTGCCTGGTGGGGTTGTAAGCCTCTTGAGATCCCTCGAGAGGTAAAACCTGTTGTAAGGTTGCAAAACCACGCATCAGAAACCAAAATTTTGGTTCCGCAGAATCCGTAAGATCAGGACTGGCGGATCCAAAGCTTACACTAGGCGGATCCAAAAATTGGGATCCGCCATATCCGCCATATGGAGATCTTAATTCTTAATAGAACATATGTCGAATTTTTTGTTACTTGTTTAAATTTCAAAAATTGTTCTCAAACATATGTAACTACTAATATGTAATAGAATAAAACTAAAAACACGGATTCTAACACACGTTTACACATAGATTAATCCGAAGATAATATCTCACCATAAAAGGAGTTAAGCCAAACGGTGGCCTAATCTTGGAAAATTGATAACAACACGTGTTATCATCCTGCAATGTTAAGTTAGATCATATACAAGTTAAGTACTAACATAATATCTCAAGAAACACATATGTTCAACACATCATTGTTTTAAAAAGTCTAATACCAAACACTCCTTAAACACTCATTGTTTTAAAAAGTCTAATACCAAACACTCCTTAAACACATATGTTTAATACATCATTGCTAAGCTTCTTGTGGAGCTTCATTACCCGTCGTCCAAGATTTTTCATCATACCCATTGTTTGTCAAAGTTCCGCTGATTCGTTCGGGATAGGAGGAAGTTGGCTTAAGTACTCGGGTGGAGAGATCCTCGATTTTGGCAAACCATCCTCTTCACTCATGGATGATGATGATGTAGGAGGAGGATGAGGACGTTTTCCTTTTGCCACGGCTACCCTATGATCACTTAGAGGAACAAAGGTGTGTGAAATTTCGAGGTAGTCGGGAACGAATCCTAAAGCATTTCGAGGAATGGGTGCAAAAGCTCTATAAAGATGGGTCAAAAGCATCCCGTAAGGCATTGCGGTGGTACCTTGAACTGGAATATCAGCCATTCTTTTGGCGATATAATAAGTAAGGTTAAAGGGTTGATGGTTTGACACGCAATACATCATGTAGCAAAGGCTTGCATTAACATGATCCCTATTCCCTATGGTGCTTATGACATTAGCCCTTAGAACTTCTTTTAGTTTCTTAAATTGGGGCCTAAGTTCATTTAGGTCCATGGCAAATGGATCCCTATCCACTTGATGACCTCGACTTAACCTAGTTTGGTTGTTCTTAGGCACAAAGAGATTCTCACGAATGGTTTCTTTTGCGTTTAATGGTGTGTCATACGGTGCCGAACAATCAAGGTTGGATTCTAGAATGGTCAACGACCACTTGTCTGAATAGAAACAAGTTCCTTGATTCGGAACTCCTAGGACTTCTCCAAATTGATCTAAAGGAATGTTGAATTGGGTTTCGTTGACTTTGAAATGGACATTCATGTAACCATAGTCATTTGAACTAAGTCCAACACTAGCATAGAACTCTAGTATAAACCTAGGGATGATGGGCTCATCGACGTCTAGAAGGCTATCGAAGTGAATCGTGGCTAGTTGTTATCGGAGAATGGTACCTTCATAGAATGAGGGGTCTACGGTTCTACCCTCATGGACATAGCATTTTTCTAATGCTTTAAAGATTTGGTCTTGATCTTCAGATAGACCTTTGGTTTTGTGGTGTTTGGGTAGGTATTTGGTGGTCTCTTTGTGATCATAATTTGTCGCGGGAGGCATGATTTTCCTAGACACGAAAATTACATAATTTAGTTAAAACGATCGAAAATACGTATATTGATTTCTAGTGTGTGCCTACATGGGGACAATGTGGAGGTGCGGTTATCTTGACTCCTTTTGATGCATGAAAATTTTATTAATGCAAGTTTTATAACGAAATTAGAGATAACCCAAACGCTCCTACTTCAATGTGTCTACGATTGAATGTACCTGAAAATACATATTAGTTATGTATTCCCTTTAGCATTCAAGAGACACTATGTAAGTGATGTGTAAAAACATAACGTTTTTGTATTTGTATGAACAATGTTCAAAAACCGTTTTTCCTAGTCGTAAGAAGATTTTGATAAAAATTTCTCATGGGGTTTTTGATGAAATATGATAATGTACTACAAGATGCAATTCCTAACTAAGGAAAACATGGTTTGTGATGCAATTCAGTAACTATGTTTCATGATTTTGCTAAAAATATGCATAAACCCCAAGGTTTGATTTTGTGCATGAAATAGAAATTCTAGACGCAGATCAGGAATGTAGATATGATAAGGATACTTACAGTGATGATTAGAGCACAAATTTGTTGTGGAAGATGAGCTAAATGGTGAGTTTAGTTGATTTTGAGTCGAGTTTCAGTAAGTGATATGTTTTTGGGAAGTGTGATGAATAGTACAGGGTATTTGTTTAATATACTAAAAACTGGCTCAGCAAGCCACGGATCCAGCGGATCCAAAACAAGGGATCCGCCCTTGTTGTCGTCTGGATCCGCAGGACCAAACTCAGGTTTTGGTTATTGCCGTGTTTGGCTAATCTAATGTTTGAGCTAAGGTTTTATCTACTCACTAGGTTCCATTAATCCTAAACCTAGTCTAAGATAGTTGAAAGGTTCTCTCTTAATGGGTTTTGTGAGGATGTCGGCAATGTTTTCCTCTGAGGATACTTTCTCAATTGAGATGTTTCCCTTCTGAACATTTTCGCGGAGGAAATGGTGTCGTATTTCTATGTGTTTGGTTCTAGCGTGTTGGACTGGATTTTTGCTGAGGTCAATAGCTCCTTTGTTGTCGCAAAGAATGGGAATGTCGTTGAGTTCAATTCCATAGTCGACGAGAGCTTGTTTCATCCATAGTGCTTGTTGGCAAGCTTTTCTTGCTGACACGTACTCGGCTTCAGTTGTTGATATTGCAAGGGCCATTTGTTTCTTAGCAAACCACGAGGTGAGACAATGTCCTACAAAAGTACAAATACCACTTACACTTTTCCTATCAACATAATCACCGGCATGATCTGATTCGGCATACACTATGGTTTCTATACCCGTTCCTTTGGGATACCATAATCCTAAATGTGTAGTACCTTTAATGTACCTAAAGATCCGTTTAACGGCTTCAAGATGGGATATTTTGGGATCTTCGTGAAAGCGTGCACATAGACAAACACTAAACATAATGTCTGGTCTACTAACCGTGAGGTAGAGTAAACTACCAATCATTCCCCTATATTTAGTGCTATCTACGGATTCACTTTCGTCATCCTTGGTAAGTTTGGTTTCAGAGGACATGGGTGTTTTCATTGGTTTGGAATCTTCAAGACCAAATTTCTTAAGCATATCTTTGATATTCTTGGATTGGTTGAAGAATATCCCATCTTCTAATTGTTTAATTTGGAGACCTAAGAAAAAGTTTAGTTCCCCCATCATACTCATTTCAAACTCATTATGCATGATTTTTGAGAAATCGTCGCATAACTCTTGACAAGTTGAACCGAATATAATGTCATCCACATATATCTGGACTATGATAATATGTGATCCCTTTTTCTTGGTGAAAAGAGTATTGTCTACTAGGCCCATGGTATACTTATGGTCAACTAGGAAAGTCTTAATTCGATCATACCAAACTTTTGGTGCTTGCTTAAGTCCGTATAAAGCTTTCTTAAGTTTGTAAACATGATTTGGTTTTTCAAAATCGGCAAAGCCGGGAGGTTGTGCTACATACACTTCTTCGTTTATAAAACCATTTAGAAATGCACTTTTGACATCCATTTGAAATAGTTTAAAATCATGTGCGCATGCATATGCAAGTAGTATCCTAATTGACTCAAGTCTAGCTACGGGTGCAAATGTTTCATCGTAATCTATACCTTCTTGTTGATTGTAGCCTTGTGCTACTAGCCTATCTTTGTTTCTAGATACTACGCCATTTTCATCCATTTTATTTCTAAAAACCCATTTTGTACCGATTATGGTTTGATTTTTAGGTTGTGGAACTAATGTCCAAACGTCATTTCTAACAAATTGATTCAATTCCTCTTGCATTGCTATAACCCAAGATTCATCTTTTATAGCCTCATTTATATTTTTAGGCTCAATTGTTGAAACAAAACAAAAGAAATTACTTTCATTTTGAGCTTTAGATCTTAATGTTCTTTCGTTGATTTTTCCATGACGTTTTCTAATGGATGACTTTTGGTTTCTTTGATATTAACTATTTCACTTTTTGCCGGTTCATCTTCTTTGTCATTTTCAACATTTTCTTGGTTTTCAACCATTTGACTTTCAACTAAGTCATCATCTACCAAAGGTGATGTCTTAGAGGGAGGTGGACTTTCGTCGAATGTTACGTTCAACGATTCCTCGACTCTTGAGGTTTCTTTGTTCAAAACTATCTAAGCTTTACTATTTTGTGAATACCCAAGAAATACACCTTCATACGACTTTGGGTCGAATTTGGTGAGATAATCCTTTGTGTTTAAAATGAAGCACTTGCTTCCAAAGACTCTAAAATATCCTAAAGTAGGCTTTTTGCCTCTGTATAACTCATATGGAGTCTTTTTCAGGAATGGTCTAATTAGAACTCGATTTAGGATATATGTGGATGTATCTACGGCATGACACCAAAACTTTTGAGGTATATTTTGTTCATTTAACATTGTTCTACTCATTTCTTGAATTGTTCTATTTTTGCGTTCTACTACACCATTAGATTGAAGAGTTCGAGGAGCTGAAAAATTATGTGTTATGCCATTAGCATCACAAAAAGCTCCGAATTGGATTTCGTTGTCAAATTCACGACCATGGTTGGTTCTAATTGATACAATGTTACTTCCTATTTGATTTTGAATTTTCTTTCTTAAGATTTCAAATTTAACAAATGCCTCATTTTTAGTTTTCAAGAACTTTGTCCAAGTATACCTGGAGTAATCATCTACTATTACCAAAGTATAGAAGTTTCCCCCGTAACTTTGTATAGCAGATGGACCAAACAAATCCATATGTAACAATTCTAGACACCTAGATGTAGACACCATGTTTTTAGCCTTATGGCTATTATGAACTTGTTTCCCAATTTTGCAAGCATCACAAAAGTGTTGGTCATATTTCAACTTGGGTAGGTTCCAAACAAGTTCCTTAGATGATATGGATTGGATTAACCTCATATTGGCATGACCTAAGCGTCTGTGCCATAGAGTTGAATTTTTGTCCAAAGAAGTGAGACAAAGTTTGTCCATAGGTGTTTTGTCTAATTTCATAACGTAAACATTATTCTTTAAAACACTTTTTCCTACTATTATACCATCTTTAAGTATTTTACTTCCATTTTCATTGAAAATGACGTTATACTTTTTGCGGCACAATTGACTAATACTAAGTAAGTTAAATCCTAAATTATCTACATGAGCAACATCATCAATAGTGAGAGAGTCATGAGAGATTGTACCTTTTCTGATGATTTTACTTTTAAGCTTGATACCGAATGTGACATTACCTCCGTCGTACACTTGGTAGGATGAGAAAAGGATTTTGTTCCCCATCATGTGTCTTGAACACCCACTATCTTTAATCCACTCATATGGTTCTAACTCAACTTTTAAGCATACCTAAGTTCAAGAAAAACTCAAGCGTTTGGTCCCCAATATCTCATGGGTCCGTTTGGGTTAAACATAACATTATCATGGTTCATGTACGGAAATGGTGTACAAGTGTTCCGTGGCATGTAGTTGGGACCTTGAAAGTTCCTAGACATGTTTTGGTTCCAATTTCTTTGATAATGATGTTGTGAGTTAAAGTTACTCTTGGGCTGTTTGGGAAAACTAGTTTTAGGTCTCTGTTGAACCATTTTAGTTCTAAACTCATTATTAACTTGACATTTTCCTATAGAAACTGATGATTTTTGTTTGTTAACAGTTGTACTAGTGCTAGGTTTTCTAGTGAGCTTAAAGAATTAAGTACGATCCGAATTACGAACCTTCTGTGTAGGAAACTAGAAGGGGGGTTGAATAGTTTACCGGTTTAAAATTCTTTTAAAAATCTTATTTTAAAAGTTGGCTATTGGAAACTTTGATTCGAACTCTATGTGTAATCAATCAACACCAATATGAACTACACACTAAGCTAGCAAATATAAACTAATAAAAGTAAAGAGTAGAGTTGGAAAGATCAAACCGAGACAAAGGATTTATAGTGGTTCGGCTACGAAGCTCTTCTTCGCCCTACTCCACTCCCCGAGTACCACACTCGAGAGTTTCAAGCACTATGTCAACAACCTCCCTTCAAGCGGAGAAAACCGTACACGTCGCTTATTCTATTACCGACACTAAGCTAAATGTCAAGTGCTAATCTTAGCTAGCACCAATCTACCAAGGTCTACGTGACCAAACACTCAAGCCCAATGGCTTCAAGAGATCACCAAGATCTCAACACGATCACAAAGATCAACTCTCACTTCACTCTACTTAATCTAACTACTCTAGATCCTTTGACTACTCACACACAAGCCCAATGGCTTCAAGAGATCTTCACTATCTCTTAAGATCACAATGATCTTCACTCACACTCTCACAAAAGAAAGATAATCTTGATGTATGCTAAGATACGACAAGGATGTAACAAGTGTTACAAGACCTAACAACTACAACTCTTGTATCTTCTTGAATACCTTGAGTTCTTCTCTTGCTAATGAAGAGGAATGATAACACCTTGTATCAACTTGGACACTTGTGTTCTTCTCTTGCTAATGAAGAGGAATGATAACACCTTGTATCAACTTGGACACTTGTGTTCTTCTCTTGCTTATGAAGAGGATCACTTGAAGGATGATTGGATCACTCTTGAACAAAAGAAAAACTAACCTAAATGATCTAAGAAAGAAAGTGTGAAGAGAGTATTCAACTCAGAAAGTTTTGTGTGTGAAAGGATGCCTAAAAACTGTGAAAGGGGTGGGTATTTATAGGCAAAGAAAATCTGAACGTTACAGAAAATTTTGTACGGACGGCTCCGTTAAATACCCCACGGCTCTGTTAAATTTAACGGTACCGTGGAGCCGTCGTAGACTAGGACGCTCCAAATTTTGTCTTTTCTGGTGAAAACTTATTTGGGGAAGGTTGGAGCTGATTTTGGGGGGGGGGGGGGAAATAGCTGTTGTGATTTTCAAACTTATTTTTCCATTAAAACATTTCTTAATATTTCAAAAATAATTTGTCATGTGTTGATGAACTCAAATAAGTACATTTTATTACTATCATTTATCCTATTAATTTGACTTGTTTTACTATATTATGTATGAGGATTGATACTTAATTGTTTACTTTTGTAATTCTCAGGTAAAAACAAGCATTTGGTGAAACTTGGCGATTTTGGACTAATAATGGAGCAAAACATGCATAAAGTGAAGAGTCTACTGAAATGAAGAAGATCAAGTTAAATCTGCTCCAGATGCGCCGCATCTCACTCGTGACATGCGCCGCATCTCTATCAAGATATCACCAGATACGATCCAAGATACAAGAGGACATGCGCCGCATCTAATCATGGAGTTACGCCGCATCTTCTGGCGGTGTACGAATATTCCTGAATATTATAATCTTGGACCCCATGCGAAGTTAAGTCAATGCGCCGCATCTACTTACTAGATGCGCCGCATCTTCCCTCAGACAGAAACTATAAATACCCCAAGACCAGACGAATTCCGAAGCTTTTGTCAGACATATATCAGAACCGAAGAGCAGAACCCTAGGACGAATTCAGTCAAGGAGGCAGCACAAGACACACCAAACGAAGATACAAGAGCTGTAAGAAGGTGTTGCATGTGTTTAATTCATTAAGTAGTTTTGTTTTATTGTGTTAGCAAACTTTAATTCATTAGGATTGGTGGCTTGTGTAATGTGACAACGAAAGATTGCACTCCCTTTAATACTTGTTTTCCCATCAATTAAAGTTTATATGTTGATGTCTTTGGTTACTACTTATTAGTGCATTGATAACCTCTGTGTTTATTAGTGGCTTGCGGGCATTTGACTGCGGAAAATAATGTGGCTCCCACGGTTATTACTAAATTGATCACTTAGGAATAACTTTTAGACATAAGTAATCATTAAGGGTTTACTCGCCGATAAGATTAGGACCAACGAGAAAGGGTTAATTATATACAATTCATATAAAGCTATCAATAAAACAAGTGACAATCTACTTAATTATAAGGACAGCCCTCTTATTGTCTCGAGTATTTATCTGTGTACGTGTGTGCTACTTGCTGATTCGTGCCTATTGGTTTATTTTATTATTTAATTGCAAACAAAATCGTGCCAGTCTCTCAGGCTGAAACCCCCTTGCGTTAGGATATTAAAATACTGATTAGAATAACGAGATAATACGTTCCACTCTTAGTGATCGACACTCTACTTACCATTATATTCATACTGACCGGGTACACTGCTCGTTAAGTGTGTGTGTTATTGATAAGTCGGCTAAATATAAATTTAAAACTTGAGTAGGCATTAAAACTGCTAAACCGCAACGACACATCACGCGCATCAAGTTTTTGGCGCCGTTGCCGGGGAGTGAATTGTTATTATCTGTTAATTTGATTAGTATTTTAATTAGGTTTTTCTTTTTATTAGATTAATTGCATCATTGTATTATTTTGCATATTTGTTGTATTGTGTGTTAATTGTTTTCTTTTATTTTTGTGTGTTTATTTTTGTTTGTGTGTTTTTATTTGTTTTTATTTTTCGTATTTTTTTTCTGTTCTGCTATCGTTGTACTGTGCTAAATCAAACGATACGGCGCATCTGATCTATCAGATACGGCGTATTGCGTTTAATTTTTATAAAATACAACGCGTTTAATTAATTCGATACGACGCATCTTTTCCCCAAGATACGGCGTATCTGTTTTTGATAAAAAAAATTTTTTTCTAAACGTTAACGCCATACGACGCATTTGCTTTAGCAGATACGGCGTATCTATTATTTTAATTAAAAACAGTTTGCGAATTATTAAACAGATACGACGCATCGATCTCTGTCGATACGGCGCATCTTACTGAATCAAAAATCTTGTATTTTTAAACGTAACGAAAATACGGCGCATTAACTTTCGTTAATACGACGTATTTAATTTTAAATAAATATCGATTTTTGATTAATTAATTCGATACGGCGCATTCATAAATTCTAAGCGGCGTATCTATTTTCTGGATAAAGTCTGATTAAATTTTATCGATTATAAGATACGGCGTATCCAACTCTTTGGATACGGCGCATCGTCTGCAGATATCAGCTATTTGTATTCATATATCCGTTTTTATATTCATTAATTTCTCTTCTAGCGAACAAATCCTACTGATGATTTTACCTTGGATGACAGATTTTGCTATGGAAGACATGTCAGTTAACGGATATCTTGCTAAGGAATGCTTGTTCTCAGATTCATTCAATGTACTCATGATCGATGCAGATTTATTCTCTTGGGAGACTCCTCTTGAAGCTGCTTTTAAAGAATTCATGCGTTTATGCAACATTGACAAAGAGGTGTTCTCTTATGATGTATTTGTGAGGTACACTGGAGAAGAATTGTCGCTCTTATGGCCTATCATTGAAGCCGAAGGATTGAACTGGACTACTATCGAAGAAGATGATGGGAAATTCTATCTTGCATACATGGATTCAAGCAACGAAAGCTGTGGTGGAGGCAATACCCAAAACTCTTACATGCCATATTCCGAGCAGTACTGGGGATTAAATGAGAACTATCTGGATAATGACAGAAATTATGCTTTGGCGGAATTACTATTTCATGGCAGATTGGTAAGATTGATAGACCTCTCCCTCAATGATTGGCTAGAACTCAAATATGGTAGTCCGGAATTTGCCCCTGCAAATGAAGTCAAGCAGATTATGACTTCATGGTTGACTCGGAGTTTTAAGAAGCAATTTAACGAGTTCATGGAGATAAAAAAGAATATGATTGGAAAGGCTTGCTTTGACGTTAACCACGATCCTAACGATGTTGATTTTTCAGAATGGTTGGCTAGTAAGTTTAATAACCATAAGAGTATGGATCGAGCTACTAAGGATGCATTATGGGTATATTGGATGAGAAGAGAAGACGAAGAAGTAGAAAGCGATTATGGGTCGTCACTTCATGATTCAACAATCAATGAGGGCATTGAAGAACTTTTCAGAATTGACATTGATGTGTTCGATTATGAGACACCCTTGTGCAAGCAGTTCAAGGAATTTAACTACCTTCTTCGAGTCGACGATGATGTGCTAACTGGAGATCTACCAGGATTTAAGACTTATGATGATTTCAAAAACACCTGGTACTATGAATGGAATGACCAAGTACCATGGGTTTGGGATAAACCATGGGAATTTGAGCACATTAATCACACCTGTACACCCTTCGTTTTCAAGGACGGAAGTAGTGTTTGGCCGACCTGTGATTATAAAAATGACGGAACCTGTAATGGGGGAAGTATAATTGGGATGAAACGGGTTGGAAACGATGTAACCTTTGAAGATTATGAATGGTACGATAATGTTGAAGACTGCCCACAAAAATCGGAGGCTTTACAAGAAAAGGGCAGAATTGAACGCTTGAAAGGACTTAAGGGAACATCGGATACTACTTTCTGGGAATGGGTGCATAAACAATTTGATGATTTCACGAAGCTTAGTCGACGGTTACAATATGATTTGGAAAGAGAGTGGGAGGCGATTCAAGACAATAAGTCATTAATTGAAGAACTAGATGATTATTTGATTAAGGATCCTTATTTTAAGTTTGTTGATAAAGACGAAGAAGAATTCACCAAAAGAAAGTGTCAACTACTTGGGATCCCTTACAATGAGCCACCCGCAATGATTACTGAGAAATTTAAAATCATCAAATATTCTTTAGGTCCTGATGAAGAGTATACTGCGGCGAAGACAAAGAGTTATATTAGATTAAGTCAAACGGAAGAAAACGTCGCAGAGATATACGGGAAAATCTTTCGGATGAAGGAAGAAGGATGGACCGTGACAAGAACTAAATGAAGAGCTGAACGTGAGTCTAACTTGAAGACTCTGGAATAAAGACAAGTGCTTACCGGGAGACAACCCGGAGAATTTTTATTATTCTGTTTTTGTGTCGAGTCAGTCAGACCGCATGAGGATACGGCGCATCTCAATTCTGAGATGCGACGCATCTCCTGCAATGGTCATATCTTATTTTAATTTTTCTGCATTTTTATTTTCGACTTTAAAATTATTTATCAGTTTATTTTAATGCGGCGCATCCCTGGTTAAGGATGCGGCGCATCTTTATTCTGATCCGTATTAATTCCAGGCTCGATACGGCGTATCTTCTTCCATAAGATACGGCGCATCGACTGACCTGATGATTTTCAGTTTTAATTTTTATATTTTATTTTTATCTAACTACTAATGTATTATGCAAGTTTGAACCTTTCTTATCTTAGGTGTGTTTTAAAGTATTGGTGGTATTATAGTTTCCTGGATTTCCTGTGGATACATCAAGTATGAAGCTTTAACGTTCTAATCCACAAGAAAGATGATTTTTGCTCTTATACAAATGGAGGATCATACCGAGCAAATCTCAGGGGAGTTTTTCTGTTCTAATTCTTTTATTTTCCAGTTTTTAACCTTTTATACAAACAACGAGGACGTTGTTTAACTTAAGTGGGGGGATTGGAGAATTAGAACACTTAACAATTACTTGTCCTAAATTTTTTCAAAAATTATACTTAAAATGTGCTTAATATATCAAACTTAAAAATTTTTTAGCATGTTTTTGTTTAAGATCTAAGTTGCATAGCTGCACACATGACGTTATTTTCAAAAATTGTGATTTTTCAAAATTCACAAATCTATGAGTGTGCCGGTGACTTGTAAACTTTAGAACTTGGCTTGTATACTATTCGAGACCACCATAATGAGTATTATTTATATAATTGGAATGACTTGTCTAAATTGGTAAAATTTTAGGATTACACCCAAATAGCCTTTATATGTTATGTGTTATTAACTAACTACACTGGTTAGTTAACCCCCGTATAAACCCTTTTGTTACTCTCATTTTTAGAGTAAGATACCCCTAGAAAAACACTCAGAGCCATTCCTTTCGTTTCTTACACCTATGTTTAAAATGTTTCGTTACATCCATACACCTTAGCCTACCCTGTAGATTAAAGTCCGTGGTTGGTTAATTGCTATAGGCAAAGTGTGTTTCCTTACATTACCTGTGTTCGCGTGCGTAATTCATTATCTTTGGTTAGGTCGGGAAATTGCACAATGCAATTGGAGTGAAAGTAAATATTGTATATCTTTGAGTTTATTTTTCGTGTGTTTACTACTTTCACTATTACCGTTATTTCTGAAGTTATGAAAAGTATGGAAAAATTATCCAGAATTATCATTATAGTGATGTGGTGAAATTTTACACATCTATGTCTATGTTCAAAAAAAAAAAAAAAAAAAAAAAAAATGGAAAAAATGAGAAAAGAAAAAGAAAAAGAGAAAAGTTGGATGTTTGTTTTTGAACCAACGATGTAAAGTTATGTAAGTGGTTCATATGGCCACTATTTGTTGTACTATATCTATGGATTGAATGGGAATTGGCAGTTATGGGAACGCCAATTAAGGTTTATTCTTTGATTAAGATCTTGTTGAGTATAATTCGTGTCTACCTAAAGCGTGTGTTTCAAGTGTTAAAGCGTGAGTTATTCGATGATATGAGTCTTATTCATGGGATGGTTGGGATAGTGATTAACCACACTTAGGATTTTAATTTATTTGTTTTGTTTATTTTTTCATTTTACACCAATTTATATCCCAAATGTTATCCATGCCCTTTATTATTCTTTACCCAACCAAACCTTTGATTTATTGAGATTAGGGATTTGAGCAATCTTAAGTATCGTAGTCGTGGATTCGGCTATGTATTTATGATTTTGTCGCCCTTTTTGATATATTATTATTGGTGAAGTTTGGACCTATCTTTAGCCTATTCGAGTTAAGGATTTCAGCAATTGCAAGTATCGTGTTCGTGGATTTGATCATGTATTTGTGATTTTGTCGCCTTTTCTGGAATTTGAGATCGATAGTGAAAGAGAATAATTAACCCTTAAGCCTACAAACCCTTTTTACCGCTTTAGACTTGTTATTCCTTAGCTTTAGTGGAGGAGATGTGTATACTTGCCAAGCTTATGATAGAATATTCGTCACGACTGGACAGTTAAACGATTAGATTTGCTTTTATCGACTTATTTTACTTTACTTCTAATTCGTTAAGTGTTTAGTTGTGTGATTATGAAATAAACGAATACATGCTTAAATATAAAAATAAATCCTAACATCTTTTAGGATACATTTTCATAAGAGAAATTCTAAGTTTTACTTGGGGAAAAGTAAAGTTCAAGTGGGGGGATATTTGATGAACTCAAATAAGTACATTTTATTACTATCATTTATCCTATTAATTTGACTTGTTTTACTATATTATGTATGAGGATTGATACTTAATCGTTTACTTTTGTAATTCTCAGGTAAAAACAAGCATTTGGTGAAACTTGGCGATTTTGGACTAATAATGGAGCAAAACATGCATAAAGTGAAGAGTCTACTGAAATGAAGAAGATCAAGTTAAATCTGCTCCAGATGCGCCGCATCTCACTCGTGACATGCGCCGCATCTCTATCAAGATATCACCAGATACGATCCAAGATACAAGAGGACATGCGCCGCATCTAATCATGGAGTTACGCCGCATCTTCTGGCGGTGTACGAATATTCCTGAATATTATAATCTTGGACCCCACGCGAAGTTAAGTCAATGCGCCGCATCTACTTACTAGATGCGCCGCATCTTCCCTCAGACAGAAACTATAAATACCCCAAGACCAGACGAATTCCGAAGCTTTTGTCAGACATATATCAGAACCGAAGAGCAGAACCCTAGGACGAATTCAGTCAAGGAGGCAGCACAAGACACACCAAACGAAGATACAAGAGCTGTAAGAAGGTGCTGCATGTGTTTAATTCATTAAGTAGTTTTGTTTTATTGTGTTAGCAAACTTTAATTCATCAGGATTGGTGGCTTGTGTAATGTGACAACGAAAGATTGCACTCCCTTTAATACTTGCTTTCCCATCAATTAAAGTTTATATGTTGATGTCTTTGGTTACTACTTATTAGTGCATTGATAACCTCTGTGTTTATTAGTGGCTTGCGGGCATTTGACTGCGGAAAATAATGTGGCTCCCACGGTTATTACTAAATTGATCACTTAGGAATAACTTTTAGACATAAGTAATCATTAAGGGTTTACTCGCCGATAAGTTTAGGACCAACGAGAAAGGGTTAACTACATACACTTCATATAAAGCTATCAATAAAACAAGTGACAATCTACTTAATTATAAGGACAGCCCTCTTATTGTCTCGAGTATTTATCTGTGTACGTGTGTGCTACTTGCTGATTCGTGCCTATTGGTTTATTTTATTATTTAATTGCAAACAAAATCGTGCCAGTCTCTCAGGCTGAAACCCCCTTGCGTTAGGATATTAAAATACTGATTAGAATAACGAGATAATACGTTCCACTCTTAGTGATCGACACTCTACTTACCATTATATTCATACTGACCGGGTACACTGCTTGTTAAGTGTGTGTGTTATTGATAAGTCGGCTAAATATAAATTTAAAACTTGAGTAGGCATTAATACTGCTAAACCGCAACGACACATCACGCGCAATATTTCAAAAATAATTTGTCATGTGTATTTTTGAAAAAATGTTTTGTCCCATTTAAAATGTGAATTCTCAAAACATAAATTCACTTCTTTGATCACTAGTTCAAGTTGTAACTTTGTTCTAGAGTGATTTGCGTAGAAACGGGATCTTCCGATTAAAGACTTGTTTATGTTAATTTTAACGTATCGTGATTTCACATTTTGTCATCCTCAAAACGTGAAGTAATCGAAAGATATAAATAACGTTTTTAGAACATTATTTGCATCAACATTCTGTTCATCAACTGTACCTGCGGATCCTTTTGGTACAACTAGCGGATCCAAAATTTTGGATCCGTCGTATCTGTGGGTGTCTGACTCAGTTGGAACAGTTTCTTTTTCTTTCACTGTTTGTTTCTTAAAGTCACTTAAGCTTCCTAGTTTCATAAAACCTAGTCCGGTTTTATCATGAGGTAATTTTTGCATCTTCATTATCTCATCTATACAACTTATGTTTTTATCGAACTTTTTAAACTTAGAATTTTGCTTAATGAGATCTTCCTGTGTGGTTTTAAGAGTTTCTAATTCTAGTTTAAGTTCTTGACAAGAGACACAGGTTTCTTTACTATTTTTACCCTTTTCCATTCGTATCTCTTTTTCTTTAAACCAATAAACTTCGTTTTCTAAAAGTGTCGTTTTGGATTTTTAAGAACTTATTTTTGTTTATGATTTTTAAAGTGATATCACACAGTTTGTTATATTCTACTTCTAAGGTTTCATCATCTATAGAAGAATATGACGAGTCAGAATGTACCTCTTCTGTGTCATGAGCCATGAGAGCAACTTCGTCGTTCTTAGGCTCGTCGTCATCACCTTCACTATCACTCCAAGCTCCACTAACAAATGCTCTTTGAGACTTGTTCTTTGGAGGCTTTGGACATTCTCCTATTAGGTGACTAGAATCCCCGCACCTATAACATTTCCTATCTACATTTCCTTTCCTATCATCATGGTCTTTCCGGAAGGATTTCTTTTCTTCACGAGGTGGTCTTACGAACTTTCCTCGTCTTTGCTACTTGAACAAGACTCTTCATCATCACTTGATTCTACCCTAGCTTTCAAGGCAATGGACTTCATCTTCTCCTTTTTGCCTTTAACTATTTCTGAGTCTTTTTCCATCACCATCTCGTGAACTTTGAGATTTCCAATGAGCTCGTCCAGTGTCATGCTTGAAAGATCCTTAGATTCTTCAATAGCCGTCACCTTTGCTCTCCACTTCGGATGGAGTGCTCTTAGAAATTTCCTGACAAAATTCTTACTTGAAAAAGATTCATCAAGTGCTTTAAGAGATGTAATAATATTATTAAACCTAGAAAACGCACTGTCAATGGTCTCATCTTCAGAGATAACAAATTGTTCATATTGTTGAACAATAAGATCAATTTTGTTATCTTTGACTTGTGAGTTCCCTTGATGAGTGATAATCAATGATTGCCAAATATCCTTAGCCGTTTTACACTTAAAAACTCTTTCATATTCTTTCTTAGGTAAAGCATTATAAAGCATCATTTTGGCTTCGTTATTTTTGGCAATCAACTTCTTTTGCTCATCACTGTGACAAGTAAGAGAAGCACCTTCATCCCGACCACCTGAAATTTTATTACTTATGGGCTTGTAATCACCCTCTACAATTATATACCATAGATCTACGTCCTTCGACTTCACATATGTCTCAAAGCGGTTTTTTCCAGTATATGAAACAATTTGGTTCAAATAGTGGTGGTCTTGGCATAGATTGCCCTTCTTTAAAGTTTTCAAAATCCATTGATCGTTTCAAGTTTTAAAATACAATATATTTGAAAATCTTGAGTAACGTAGCTCTGATGCCAATTGTGGAAAACTAAAAGGGGGGTTGAATAGTTTTGACGTTTTTAAATATTAATTTGCTTTGTGACTTATCGTGATTTCAAAGTAAATATACACAAACAAGCAATATAAGTTAAGTAAGTAAAGAAAGGAATGATCAATCCACACAACACGGATATTTATAGTGGTTCGGCTACAAGGACTCTCTTCCTTGCCCTACTCCACTCCTCGAGCCTCTAACTCGAGAGTTATTCTTCACTAAGAAAAACACTCCCTTCTATGCGGAGAAAACCTTTACACGTCGCTTACTCTTTATCCGGTACTAAGCTAAACACCGGGTTCTTTACAAGGTACAACCACTCGTTGGTTCTTAACAAGGTACACCACTCCCGACACTCTTTGTGTTTTAAGGACTAAAACACTAACCAAACTCTACTGAATGAAAGTATAACAATGATGTGTGAACACTAACAAATCACACAGTATCTAACTAATAACACTTGCAACAGTATGTATGTTGAAGCTTGTATGCGTGATCTTCTTTGCTACAAAAGTAAGATCAAAATGAAATGAATGAATGATATGGGTTAGTGATGTACAAACGAATGAATATATTTTTTAAGCTATATGAGTGATAATGTGCCTGAATGATCAGCTTGCTATTTATAGGCAAAGCTGATCAACAGGTGGCGGATCCGGCGGATCCCTTAATTTGGATCCGCCCTTGTACTGGTTTGGATCCGCGGGTACAGGACAACTAAGACTTCAACAAATCTTTCCATATCTTGCTATATCTTCCCATATCTTCCAAAGTCAACTTTGTTGCTTAAGAATCTTTCCAAAATATTTCAAATCTTCCAAAGATTTTCTAATGAGGTATGCCATGATGTCATGTGTTAATATTTCTATTTTAAGAAATAAAAGTAAAACATGTAAATGTAAAATGTATGTAATGTGTAAAATGTGTTTATAAAAGACTTGTTACTATAAATTCAAAAGACTTAATCTTATATTTATGCCTTGCTTAAAGATATACTTTGTGATTGTCATTAACAAACTTAAGCAAAGATCGTAAAATATAAATAACGTTTTTAGGACGATATTTGTATTAACAAAACATTTCCACATGCCATCCTGCTACTGATGCCAAACGCTTGGCTTCGACCCATTAGTGAAGTAGTCTATGGCTACCACCAAGAACCTTACCCCACCTTGAGCTACTGGTAAGGGTCCGACTATATTGATTTTCTACTGGCGGAAAGGTGATATAGTCGTTACGGAGGCCATGTCTTGCTCTGGTGGTCTTGAAACTTTGGAGTGAATCTGACATGCCATACACTTTTGTATTATATCTGCTGCATCTTTGTCCATTGACGGCCAATAATATCCAAGTTCCATTATTTTTGAGACAATGGAGCGAGGACCTGCGT
Source organism: Artemisia tridentata subsp. tridentata (assembly GCA_021014915.2). Classification (NCBI taxonomy): domain Eukaryota; kingdom Viridiplantae; phylum Streptophyta; class Magnoliopsida; order Asterales; family Asteraceae; genus Artemisia; species Artemisia tridentata. The sequence goes on along the minus strand of CP139509.1, from coordinate 396,633,866 downwards.
GCAATCTGCATGATCCTTCATGTACCTCATAGATGATCTTTGAGGCTTGCTTTGGCCCTACATAATGAAGCCATGGGGATAAGAAGGACCGTCTGTAGAGATTATCCCCAATGAGCCTATATTGGGGAGCTTTGACCCTGACTTTTCTTGCAAGCTTATGATCTTCAGGCAGGATACTACTGAACAAATACTCGCATATTAGAGTCATCCAATTGGAGCCTTCTTCAAGTATGACGTCAGATACTTCGCCTCGTTTGATTGACCTATCGGCCAATACTTCCACCAAAACCTCCTCTGTTAGGTGAGCAAATGCCATCGAAGCAAGCTTGCTTAAGGCATATGCTTTCTTGTTTTGGTTTCTGCGAACATGTGCTATCTCATAGGACTCGAACCCATGAAGAAGTTCTTTAGCTTTATCCAAATACTGTTTGATGGTGGGCTGCCTTGCTTCATAAGAGCCCTTGATTTGGTTGGCGACTAGCTGCGAGTCCACAAAAATGGGGAGGTCACGAACCTCCATGTCCTTTGCAAGTCGGAGACCAGCTTGCAAAGCTTCGTACTTAGCTTCATTGTTTGTAGCTTCGAACTCAAAACGTAATGCATAAGTGTATTCCTTTCCCTCCAGACTGACCAGCATTAGACCTGCTTCCGAACCATCGGAGCTTGAGGCTCCGTCTGTGTACAATTTCCACCCCTCCTTCGTCCTTGGGGGCTTCTCCTTTCGGATTTCCTTGTCTTGACTAGGTCCGGAAGGTGTTTTAGCAAGAAAGTCTGCAAGTATCTGACCTTTGACGGAGTTTCGACCCTTGTACTCTATCTCATGTTCTCCCAGTTCGATAGCTTATTTGGCTACTCTACCTGATTTCTCAGGCTTCAACAGTATCTGTTTGATCGACTTGTCAGTCAATACCGTAATAGGATGAGCTTCAAAGTACCTTCGAAGGCGCCTTGCAGCATAAACCAAGGCTAGGATTAGCTTTTCCAACTCCGAATAGTTTAATTCAGCCCCTTGCAGGACCCTGCTGACGAAGTAGATCGGGACTTGCGTCTTATCCCTTTCCGCCAAGAGAACTGCACTGATGCTTTCGAAGGATACCGCAATGTACATGAATAACACTTCGCCTTTGATTGGGGCTGTACGTGTTGCTAAAATTTCCATGAACTCTTTCAGCTTCTGAAAAGTGGCTTCTGCCTCACAACTCCATTGAAAAGTCTTCTTATCTGTACACCCCTTGAGTGTTTTGAAAAATGGCAAGGATCAATCCGCGCCTTTCGACAGGAACCTGCTAAGTACTGCGAGCTTCCCGTTTAGGCTTTGTACCTCTTTCAACAACTTCGGAGCTTGTAGATCAGTGATGGATTTGACCTTCGAAGGTTTAGCTTTAATCCCTTGCTTCGTTATCAGATGTCCCAAGAATTTTCCTTCTTTCATGCCAAACAAACACTTCTTCGGGTTAAGCTTCATGTTGATTGCCCTTAATTGATCGAAGGTTTCTTGAATCTCAGAGAGTAGGTCTTCCTCAGTCCCACTTTTTATAACCATATCATCAACGTAGGCTTCCAAGTTCCTCCCTATCTGCTTGTGGAAGGCTTTATCTACCAACCGTTAATAAGTTACCCCTGCATTCTTCAGACCGAAGGGCATTTTCTGGTAGCAATAGACACCCTTTCCTGTATAGAAGGTTGTCCTCTCCTCATCTTCCTTCACCATTTGTATTTGGTGATACCCTTTGTAGGCATCCAAAAAGCATTTCAAACGGAACCCCGAGAGGGATTCGACCTTCTAATCAATTTCTGGCAGAGGGTAGCAGTCCCTCGGGCAAGCTTTGTTGATATCGGTGAAGTCGACACACATTCGCCACCCTCCTTCACTCTTTTTTTACCATAACTGGATTAGCTACCCAGGTTTGGTATTTTACTTCTCTAAGTATTCCTGCTCGCATAAGTTCATTCACCTCTTTGTAAGCGTCTGCGTTCCTTTCAGGTGCCAGGCTTCATCGCTTCTGCTTAATTGGTTCAATGTGCTTGAACTCATTAAGCTTATGCTTTGTGCCGAAGGGCTTGCCATCGAGCATAAGAGTCCTGGGGATCCCTGTCATGTCTAATTACGTCCATGCAAAGACATCCTTGTTGGCTTTGAGTAGCTTCTCCAAATCTGCCTTGAAGTTGGCAGGGAGTTGCTTTCCGATTACCACCGTTTGCTCTGGATAGAGCTCATTTACCACAATTCATTCTTCGGCATCTGTACAACTCAGGATAACCTTCGGAGGCTCCTCAAGACTTTCTGTGACCTTTTTGCCAACGTCTCCTGCCTTTCCCTGGTTATAACTAGAAAATACGGTTCCTATCCCATAAGGCGTATGGAATTTTATCGCTGCGTGTATGGTGGAGACTACAATACCCATCTTTTTCATGCCGGTCCTTCCTATCAACAAATTGTAGGGAGAGCCGGACCTTACGATAGCGAATGTGAGGGTTTCTGTCCTTGCGAGCTTGCCTTCTCCAATTTTTATGTCCAATGGTACTTCTCCCAGAGGCCACGAATGTTCACCGGAGAATCCTACCAAAGGTATCTTCGAGTCAACCCGTTGAAATCCGATCGAAGGCTTTGAGCTTAAGGAAACAATGCTCGTATATGATCTCGCAGGAGCTTCCGCAGTCCATGTAGGCTCTGTTCACTTCTCGGTTGGAAATCAAGACTTTGATGACCACTGGGTCGTTCAAAAGGATTTGGCCTGTGATAGGGGGAAATGTTACCTCCCCCACCCCATTTATCTCCTGCTCTGTCACCTTTCTTTTTAAGCTAGCTTCGTCCCAACGAACCATGAGTATTGCGGCTTTGGGAGGAGTAGTGTCTTTAGCCAGCTGAGTGTCGGACATTTTTTCCTTGCCCTTCTTTATACCCTTCACCAAATGTACCAACTGCCCGGACTTTACAGCTTCTTCTATCTGCTTCTTTAGCTCCCTGCAACTGTTCGTATCATGGCCATAATCTTCATGGAAGTGACAATACTTGCTCGTATCCCTGTTTTTACCCTTGCTTGTCATGCGAGGGGGTGCTTCGAAAGCGTTAGTAGCCCTCTCCGTTGCAAGTATTTTCTTCGGAGCCTTGGTTAGGCTTCCCAGCAAACCGTGGTTGGGACCTTTGTTGTACGGAGAAAGCCTGTCTTTGTTTTTATTCTTGCTCTTTGATCCTTCCCACGTAGAATGCTTCGAAAACTTTTCTCTTTCAATCGGAGCACCATTGGTAGATACTTCCTTTGCTTCAATCCTGGTATATGTCTTTTCCATTAAACCCTTGTAAGTTGTCGGAAGGTAAGTGGACAAGAATTCCACCAAAATTCGATTTCGCAGGCCATGTACGAAGCCAGAGATACGCTGATCTTCATGTAGACCCAAAATCTGCAGAGTTTCATCAGTGTACCTAGTGACGAAAGCCCTTGTGCTTTTGTTCACCTTTTGTTTAATGTTGTGCACTGTCAGATGGGTCATTGTAAACTTCTTTTGCTAACTGAAGTGTGATCGGAACTTAGCCTTGAGATCATCGAGGTTGACAATGCTGCCAGGCTTTTGCCCATTCCACCAAATACGGGCAGAACCCCGTAGGGTGTACGTAAACATGTGACAGGCTACAGGCATGACCCACTTTTGCATCTTAATGGCCCCTTCGAACATATGTAAGAAATTGTCCGGATCCCCCTTCCCATCATAAGTCCTAATGTGCGAAGGCATTTTCAACCCATCAGGCAATGGGTAGTCTTCTATCCATCTAACGAAAGGTGTAGCCGAACCCATGGGGTCCGAATATAGGCAGTTGTAAGTGGGATGACAACGGGGCGGGTTTGGGGCGGGGCGGCCAATCCTATCCTCAAACCCTATTACCAAAGTTCTCTCCAAACCCGCCCTGATCTCCATCGGGGATCTAATCGGGGCGCCCCGTTGGGGGGTGATGGTCCCCCAAACCCGCCCCGTATTAATCGGGGATCTTATTGGGGTGTCCTCTTTGGGTGCAATTCTCGACCAAAGTCGTATCATTTCATATTTATTGTTATTTTTAGACCGTTAGCAATAACGAACCTATTAATAATCAATTATAAACAATCCTTATTAAGTTTTCAAGGATAGTATTATACATAAAAATGATAAATTATACCGTCAAAATTTAAAACTTAAAAATATGACATTAAACGAGTTTCTATAATCGCAATTTTTCATTCTTACAAATGTAAAAAAACTGAAAATATTAGAGTAATCTTTTTCTATTACGTAAATACAAACAAAATACTATATAAGTATAGATATATTTGTATATGTGTATATATTAATCGAACGGGGCGGGGCGGGGCGAGAATTTTACGCTCCCCTCCCCAAACCTGATTAAAATCCCCGTTTAATCCCCAAACCTGCCCCGTAACCCGATTAGCATGCCCAGCCCCGCCAATTAGTTCGGGATTCGTGTTTCCCAGTCAGGTTCGGGTTTTTTTGCCATCCCTAGTTGTAAGGTGGTGCAAACATAAGGACATCATTATATGGATTATGGTTTGGGGGTACTCCCATAGGAGTTTGTCTTGGGTATGACTGATAAGGTGTGTTCATGCTGAACGAATAACCATTTCCCATGGCATACGGAGGGTATACCGTAGGATGCCCAAAGGGTATGCTCTTATAAGTTTGAGGGAGACTTGGGTTATTAGGCTGCCCATTTACTGGAGGATATAAACCTTGAAGGTAAGACTGAGTTTGGAATGAGCGGTACATACCATTGGGAGGAAGATTTCCTCAAATATTAATTGTAGGCGGATTGCCTTCTACGCCTGATGCGTGAGAAGGCTGCAACGGAACCCCTGTTTCAGTTCTCCCAAGATGAGCCGCTAACAACAGAGGTAGATTCACCCTCGTCTCTTCCCTTCGTTGGCTCCTCCCATTAGAACCTTCGACAACCGCTCCTTCTCTCCTCGTCGGAGCCCTCTCCAAGACCCCTTCGAATCCAACGGACCTTCAACTTGGCCTTCGACCAACTGGTGACCCTATCCTTAGGGCCGAGAATGTTGCTTCTTGCGTCGGAGGCCTAGGCTCCATTTCTATTTTTTCCTCATAGTCATCACTTGAGTATTCCAACTCCCTTCGCATCTCAGTATTCCGAACCTGCCTTCTGCAAGCCCTTAAGAGGGATACCAACACTTCGTGATTGGCTTCGACAAAGGCTGGGCTGATAACAGGCTCCGGATTGGCTGATGTCGAAGCATGATGGTTGGGTGTTATTTCTGGGTGAGAACGTGTTGTGAACGTGGAAGCGGTTATTGGGGGGAGGTTGTTAGAGTCGTTAATTGGTATTGGCGCCAAAGTCGAGAAACACGGAGGGGAGTATCTTCTCTCCCTTGTTCCATACTGGATATATAGTGAAAGTAGTTGGTTGGTTATAAGCTTGGAAATAACGAGACCAATTGTAGCGGTCCCACGGATAGCGCCACAGATTGTACAATAAATTGCACGACCAGGCCTTCGATGATGATCAAAGGATATATGGGGTGTTGAGGTTACGCCAAGCTTGTTCTTAACCTGAAATAAGAAATACTAAAACACTACGTTAAGTGATTGCGCAGGGGTTGGACCCTGCGAACCACCTCCGGCGTGCGAATAAGTATGTGATATGATAAGTTGGTAGTGAAATGAGAGAGTCTAGTTTGCATACCATTGTTCTTGCCCATCTAAGCTATTTATAGGGGAGAAAATAGGCCTTAGAGAGCTCTTGCACGTAATTCGGAGATCATGGGGGCGTCCCATGATTTGTGGTAACCTTTAGGGCTTTGTGACCCACGATCTCATCCTTGGCGGGAAATCCTAAGGAAAGAGGAGACGTGGGTATGGCCAAGTCAATATGGTTCTCCTTTCTAGCATCCTCGCAGGAGGTACGCTGAAGGGCTTAAGGCTTCGATTGGCGGCTTCCCAATTGGTAACTACTTCATAGATGAATGGTTTACGACAATGAAACATTTTAGGAGATTGACCTAGGCCTTCGAAGAGAAGGCTTCGTACAGGCTCGAAGGGGTGTCCTTCGACCCGTTCGGAGGGTACGTCATCAGTTCCATACAAACTTTATAACTTCTTTCCCTGTGGTTTTTGCCAAGGGTTTTGCTTCGATCCATTTTATGAAGTAATCGATTGCCACTATGACATATTGAACCTTCCCTGGTGCTGCCGGTAGGGGACCGAGAACGTCCATCCCCCATTGATAGAACGGCCACGGTGCCATGATAGATGTCATGAGACTTTTGGGCAACTTGGGCACCGGGGCGTGTATCTGGCAAGAGTCTAGCTTGCTCAAGCTTCGTTCTTGTCGTCCGGCCATATCCCTTCCTTAAGACATCTTACAATCGGAGTCATCCAATTGTCCCCCTCTTCTTCTACTATCGCATTGAATTCCGTTACTTCTACCGATGGCTTGCTCAATACTTCTACCAGAATTTTCTTAGTGAGATGGTTGAATGCGACCGAAGCCAACTTGCTGAGGACGTTTGCCTTTTGATTTTGGTTGCGGGGGATATTTTCTATTCGGAACTTTTGGAAGTGGCTTATATTGCTTTTTGCTTCGGCGAAGTATTTGATCATGTTCTCGCTGCAAGCCACGAATTCACCATTGATCTGACTAGCGACTAATTTGGAGTCGACCTTCACGGATAGCATAGATACCTTCATTTCCTTGGCAATTCTTAACCCAGCAAGCAGTGCCTCATACTCCGCCTGATTGTTTGTGCTCTTAAAATCCAGCCTGAGAGTATACGTGTACTCGGTTTTCGTCGGACTGATCAGAACCAGACCTGCCCCAGGCCCACTTTTCCCTGACGCTCTGTTCGTATAGAGCTTCCATTCGTTCTCCTCATCTGGATTTTTCGGTTCGGCAGTCACCTGGTCCACCATTCGTCCATTGCTGTCCACAGGGACTTCATTTATGAAGTCAGCCAATACCTGGCCCTTGACGGCATTTATGGGTTCGTACACTATGTCATACGTTCCCAGTTCAATCAAATATTTTGCCAACTTCCCGGAAGATTCCGCTTTACTCAGGATCTGTTTTATTGGTTGATCGTTGATGACCTTGATCGGGTGTGCTTAAAAATATCTCCTCAGCCTTCTCAATGTGTGAAGCAATGAGAAAGCCAGTTTTTCCAACGGAGCATAATTACACTCTACCTCATGCAGAGTCCTGCTAACATAGTGCACTGGAGTTGTTTTCCCTTCTGTTCGACCAGTAGGACCGTGCTGACCGCCTCCTCTGCTGTAGCCAAATAGACACACAGCGTTTTCTTTGCCATGGGGAAAGCTAGGAAATGGAGGTTAACAATAACTTTCTTGGGCTCTTGAAAGGCCCTTTCTGCAGCCTCCGTCCATCGATACTCATCCGTGTTAGCCTTCGTGATATTCTTCAAAGTTTCGAAGAAAGGAAGGGATCTTTCGGCCGACCTGGCAAGGAACCGGTTCAGGGCGGCCAACTTTCCTGATAAACTTTGCATTTCTCTCCATGTCCGGGGGGACTGCATGTCTGTGATAGCCTTTGTCTTTACTGGGTTCGCCCGTATACCCTCACATGTTACCATGTATCCCAAGAACTTTCCCTCTTCAATGCCGAATGAACATTTCTTGGGGTTAAGCTTTAAGTTTATTCTCCTGAGATTGTCAAAGGTTTCTGCCACATCGGCCAACAACGCTTTTTCCGTCAAACTTTTGATCACCATGTCGTCGACGTATGCCTCCAGGTTCAGACCGATCTGAGATTGGAAGGCTGAATCTACCAATCGTTGGTACATCGCCCCTGCGTTCTTTAGACCGAACGGCATCTTAGTGTAGCAGTAAGTTCCTTGGTATGTGTAGAAGGCTGTTTTTTCCTCGTCTTCTTCGGCCATTTGCACCTGGTGATACCCCTTATAGGCATCCAAGAAGCACTTATATTTGGAGCCTACTATCGATTCTATCTTTAAGTCTATCTCTGGGAGAGGGTAGTAATCTTTTGGGCATGCAGAGTTGATGTTCTTGAAGTCGATACACATTCTCCAGCTTCCGTCCCACTTTTTAACTAATACCGGATTTGATATCCAAGTTGGGTATTTGACCGGCCTTACTATGCCTGCCTTTAACCAATCAGCCACTTCTTTCGCCATCACTTGACTTTTTTCCGTTGAAAGAGTTCTTCTTTTTTGACTGACGGGGGTGACCGACGGATTGTCATTCAATGTGTGTTCTATGATTCGCCGGGGGACACCTGTCATTTCGGTCGGCTCCCATGCGAAGACATCCAAACTCCTCTTGAGGAGGGCCTTTAGACCTTTTGAGCCGGACGAAGATAGGTTCCGTCCTATAGTTACAAGTTGATCCGAGTAGGCCGGATTTACAAGGACTTCTTCAGTTAGGACAACTTCTTTATGTTCCTCTTTTTTCTCTTCCTCTTCTACCATCCTTCTCTTGTCTAACCTTCTACATTCATATACCGAGGCCATTTGTGTGACCAACGTTGCTATCCCCCTGGGGGTGGGGAATTTCATCATTGAATGAATGGTTGAAGGGATTGCCCACAGCTTCTTTAATCCCGTCCGTCCGATTATTATGTTGTAGGGAGATGATGCGGATACCACAATGAACTTCATGGTTGTTTGGCTTCACAACCCGTCATTCCCAAAGCACACTTCAAGCTCTATTTTTCCTAACGGCTTTACCTGTTCCCCTGAGAAACCTGCTAAAGTTGTTGTTGTTTCCACTATTTTGGTCCTGATAGATGGATGCAAGTTGTCGAAGCAATGTTTGTACATGATTTCACATGAGGCGCCTTCGTCCACATGGACTCTCTTCACCAGGTATCCCGCGACTTTAGCTTCCACCACTATGGCCTCCTCGGATAGGTCATTCGTCGATACCGGGGGAAAAGTTATAGGCATATTCATCCAGCTTTCGGTGGTGGACATCGTTTTTCTTTTTCGATCTTCCCCTCGGCAATTGACCATGTTGATTATCTTTCCCTTTTGTGGACCATCTTTTCTATGCTGAGCCTTCCCCCTTTGCCGCACATCCTTGACCAGGTGGTTTAACTTGCCGAACTCCAAGGCTAGTTCCAATTGCTTCTTCAACTGATAGCAATCGTTGGTGTAATGCCCTTTCTCACCGTGATAGTGACAGTATCGATCCAAGTTTTCCTTTCGCGGCATGTCGGGCAGCGGAGGTGGTTGGGGTAGCCGAAGGTGATGTTCAGTTGCCAGTATTTCCTTCGGTGTGCTCCTCAGTGATTCTAGCATTGGTCTGTTTCTATCATCCTTGATCATGTACTTAATATTCCGGTTGGGTTCCTGCCTTGGAGCCACATATAGGGAGTGATGATCCTTCAGCCGGTATGGGGATTTCTGCCCCCACCGTCTCCTGTCATCAAAGTTTTTATGATATCGGTCGTGCTTCACAACCTGTGATCCTCCCACATCCTTCCGCGTATATTCCCCTTTCGGCAATTCGGTGTTCCGGAAAGCTTCTTCTAAACGAATGAAGTCATCAAACCTTTGTAACATTTCATCAACCGTCTTAGGAATGTTGTCCGAGAACTTCTTTGCCAGCTCCGGGCAATGATGGCCATTCATGAAAGAGAAAATCCGCATTATCTCCGAGGCGTCCGGAAAAATAGTTCGCCTCGCTTACCCATCGTTCTTTAAAGTCCGAGAGGCTCTCGTTGGCCTTCCTATGAATTTTGTTGATCTCTGTGAGGTCCTTGACACATGCCCTTAGTATACTAAATCTGTTCAGGAATTTCTTTTGAAGTTAGTCCCAGCCGTCGATACTTCCGGTCGGCAACTTATCGAACCACCCTCTGGCCTTCCCGTCTAAAGTTTGCTGGAACATTCGGCACCATACGGGCATTGGCCATTCTTCATGATTCCCCGCCCCCGTGAAGCGGTTGATATGGTCATCCGGGTCGGTCGTTCCATCATATAGTTTGAGGTTCGACGGCATTTTATGTTTAGGGGCTGAGAACTCTATAATCCTTCTTGTGAATGGACACTTTATCACCTCTTTGAATGGCTTGCTCAAGTCGTCATCCGCCACTGCCTTCCCCTTATCGTTCTGCCTTCTTCCGACATCCTCTTCTTCTGTATCCGTTAATTCGTCTTCAAAGTTTAGCAGCATAGGTTTTATCAAATTACGGTTGCCATGTTGCTTCAACAACTCCTTGACAGCCGATATGTGACCCTCCATGATGGCTCGAGTGTTCGGGGGGTTAGAACCTCCTTCTCCATACCCTTCGTCCTCCCCCGAACGTCTGACGGGTGAGCTTGGATCGGGACCACTCATTCTAAACTTTTGGTAGATTGAATTTGGGTCCCACGGATGGCGCCAATTTGTTGAGGTAAGGTTTTACCCCTGGTTCGTTGGGCCCGCGTCTTGAGCTATAAGAACCTGAAACAAAGGTAACACATGTTAGCCTCGCCTTGGGTTTGATCCCCAGACCAAGCTCCGGTGTGAGGATAAGTGTTCGTCAGGATGAATGGGTTGGGAATAATAAATGTGAGTGATAAATGTAAGTAATAAATGAGAAGGAGAGAGTTAATGCCTGTGCATTGAATAGGTTGGGGTTTTTATAGCACCCCAATCACTGTGCTTCTACTGTACCTGACACCATAGGGAGACAAGGAGCCGGTCTATGCCTAGACCAGGCTTATAGGCCACTGTGCATGTACTTGGAGACCATATCCCGTGGAATCTGGGGCGGCGGCGCATGTTCGGCTTGTGCCACTGTATATGTCTTGGTCTTTCCCGAGGTACTTTTATTATTATTATATGTATACGTATGGTCCAGACCGGATGGCGTGAATGAGCTTCGTCCGGCGTATGTTGTCCGGAATGAACCGTTCGGACACATACACGAACACTCTTAGTAGGACTAGTCAAGCTAGATGGGAATTAAGCTAACGTATTAATTCGTCAAATTTCATAATTAGTCTGTGTGGATTCATAAACATTTGAAAAATCTATTCTCAAATCGATAATTCGAACTATACATGCTTGATAATCTTGCTTCGGAAATTTTCATTGTTATGAACACGTTATTAATTATCAAGTATTGATTATTTTATGTAATAGGTTGCTTAGGCCTTTAGGTTAGTTTTATGCTTCGGCCTGTGTAGAAGGCCCATGGGCCGTGTCCTTTTATTTATGTTAATTATATTGTTAATTAGGGTAAAGCCCTACTTATTGTAAACTACTATAAATACCCCCTCCCTTGTAGGGAGAGGGTTGGTTGGTTAATTGTTATTATCATTTCATTATTGTTAAGATAACCTTCCACTCTCTTTCTCTCTCTAACTTTCTCTCTCTAGATCTAAGTAACTTGTGTGATAAATCTAAGTAACAACACATAACAGTGCACAACCCGTTCTTGTAATGAAAGGACCCTGAGGTACGCTTCAGTGCCTCAATCCTGATCAAAGGAGCGAAAGTTTCTTACTAATGAGTAGAATTAACCAGAATTTTCAAAGTTTTTCAAAATTATGCTCATAAGGACAAGTATTCCCTTGTTAAGGGCGAGTATTTGAAACATAATCTTTGTTCTAAAAACAAAATTTCTTGAAATTCTTCCCGTAAACTTCAAAAAAAGCATATTTTAATCAAAAGTTTTATCAAAAACAACATGAATATGAAATTTTTGAGGGGGAGAATAAAGATATGATTAAAATATGGTAATAAAAAAGTTGAAATCTCGTATGAGCTCGACTCAAAATTGAACCCTCGAATTGACGATATCAGAAGTCAGTAGTCGAAAAGACATGTCCGGGACGGGTAATAATTTTAAGCCGGTTTATCCGGTGATGTAAACGTGTCTCGCAAAGGACGTGTCTAAGTAGAATGTACCGATTTAGAGAGATTTTCCTTGAATATGATCTGGACGGGTAATAATTTCAAGCTAGTTCTACTAGTGATGTAAACGTGTCTCGCAATGATCATGTTCATTGAAAATCAATCAATTCAAAAAGTGCTAACTCTACCCGACATGTGCAAATTTACATTAACTACTTATGAGCACATGTTAAGGGGGAGTATTTCTGAAAATCACAAAACTCTCAAAGTGTTTACAAAATATGTTTTTTACAATCATAAGCACTTTGAGAGATTTTCAAAAAGTTTGGTTTATGTCAACAATAGGATAGTCATAGAGATATAAAATGACTAAGGTTAGGAAAAACCGTCCTATGATCCGCCAGAGCCGGAGGGATCTACCCAAGGACAATACCAATAGTTTAGAACTAGAAAGTCCTAGGTATGATGAAAAAAAGGAGAAAAGAATGAAAGGAGAAAGAAGGGATGAAGAATGAAAAAGAAAAGTAAAAGAAAAGGGTGAAAAGAAATAGCCCTCCATTTGATCAACCTTAGGGCAGACACCGGGTTCAATACATATGCTAGTGGTTGTTACTACGGTAACACCAATATTGAAGATTAAGCAGTCATGGACCCAATGACGCACTACATTAAACCTTCTAACCACTCAGGTGTCTCTCAAAAGACACTTGTTTCATTTCACACAGAGAACCCTTCATTATCTATCGACCTCTCACTCCGAGATGTGTTGATATTGAAAAGGAGGCACTCTGTTCCATGCCTCTGACGACCAAAAATAAGTAGTTGATTGATTCTAGAGCCACGAGATACATCAAAGATCTCTTAGGAACACTTAGCAGTGCTACACTAGTTGTTTAACAAAAGGAACACCAGTTGTAAATTATAAAAGTGTCCTACGCAGGTCTTAGTAATTTGTCGAGAACATTCATGAGAGAATTTACATATTGTGATTCTTAGTGATTGAATGGAAATCCTGCCAGGGTCAACATCAAACAGCCTTTACAGCAGGTCACTTCGGTAATCCCCTGTGGATTACGCTTAGTGGTTCCAAACGGTCTATAGTCGTGGAGTGATACTTCGGTATACTTCAGCGGCTCACTGAATCATTGATGCACTTCGGTGTGTCTGTGTAAGCCCTTTCGGGGGTATCCGGTTCAGAACGGCCTGGGCTAGGATTAGAGAAAGTCTTCACACTATGCTGTTGATGATCTCGAAGTCCGAACCTTTAAGTGCCGGATGATTTATTGCTAACTGTTTACCTACAGGAAATCATGGAGACCTGGCGTACCACTACCACAATTCCATCATGCTCATATTCTGAAGAAAAGTTCTCACAAAGACTAAGAGATAACAAAAGTTCAAAGAAGTTAAAGAAAAGTCAAAGATCGAGCAGAACAACATTTCACAAGTCAAAGTTTGAAGCTTATGAAGTGAGAAACACTTGAAGAACAAAAGTCAAAAGACATATGAGCATGGTGGAAAAGACGTAAATACTGTGGGAAACTAGAAGGGGGTTGAATAGTTTACCGGTTTAAAATTCTTTTAAAAATCTTGTTTTAAAAGTTGGCTATTGGAAACTTTGATTCGAACTCTATGTGTAACCAATCAACACCAATATGAACTACACACTAAACTAACTAATATAAACTAATGAAAGTAAAGAGTAGAGTTGGAAAGATCAAACCGAGACAAAGGATGTATACTGGTTCGGCTACGAAGCTCTTCTTCGCCCTACTCCACTCCCCGAGTACCACACTCGAGAGTTTCAAGCACTATGTCAACAACCTCCCTTCAGGCGGAGAAAACCGTACACGTCGCTTATCCTATTACCGACACTAAGCTAAATGTCGAGTGCTAATCTTAGCTAGCACCAATCTACCAAGGTCCACGTGACCAAACACTCAAGCCCAGTGGCTTCAAGAGATCACCAAGATCTCGACACGATCACAAAGATCAACTCTCACTTCACTCTACTTAATCTAACTGCTCTAGATCCTTTGACTACTCACACACAAGCCCAATGGCTTCAAGAGATCTTCACTATCTCTTAAGATCACTATGATCTTCACTCACACTCTCACAAAAGAAAGATAATCTTGATGTATGCTAAGATACAACAAGGATGTAACAAGTGTTACAAAACCTAACCACTACAACTCTTGTCTTCTTGAAGATCTTGAGTTCTTCTCTTGCTAATGAAGAGGGATGACAACACCTTGTATCTACTTGGATACTTGTGTTCTTCTCTTGCTAATGAAGAGGGATGACAACACCTTGTATCTACTTGGATACTTGTGTTCTTCTCTTGCTAATGAAGAGGAATGAAGAGGATCACTTGAAGGATGATTGGATCACTCTTGAACAAAAGAAAAACTAACCTAATTGATCTAAGAAAGAAAGTGTGAAGAGAGTATTCAACTCAGAAAGTTTTGTGTGTGTAAGGATGCCTAAAAACTGTGAAAGGGGTGGGTATTTATAGGCAAAGAAAATCTGAACGTTACAGAAAATTTTGTACGGACGACTCCGTTAAATTTAACGGAACCGTGGAGCCGTCCTAGACTAGGACGCTCCAAATTTTGTCTTTTCTGGTGAAAACTTATTTGGGGAAGGTTGGAGCTGATTTTGGGGGGGGAAAATAGCTGTTGTGATTTTCAAACTTATTTTTCCATTAAAACATTTCTTAATATTTCAAAAATAATTTGTCATGTGTATTTTTGAAAAAATGTTTTGTCCCATTTAAAATGTGAATTCTCAAAACATAAATTCACTTCTTTGATCACTAGTTCAAGTTGTAACTTTGTTCTAGAGTGATTTGCGTAGAAACGGGATCTTCCGATTAAAGACTTGTTTACGTTGATTTTAACGTATCGTGATTTCACATTTTGTCATCCTCAAAACGTGAAGTAATCGAAAGATATAAATAACGTTTTTAGAACATTATTTGCATCAACAATCTCCCCCTTTTTGATGATGACAAAATATAAACTCATGTTAGGTTAAAATTAGTTTTAACAAGTTTTTAATGAGTTTACTCCCATTTCTCCCCCTTTTTGTCTAATCAAAAAGGTGACGAAGGCTCCCCCTTGATGTGTACTCCCCCTCATTTGGAGAACACAAAGGAATCGAGCAATGGTTCTTGCTACAAAACAAAGTTAGAAGATACATATACAATATCTAACAAGTAGCACATTATGACAAATATCCAACCACACAAGAAGAAAAGTAGCTAGGAGCTAAAAATGATATGGAACAACCCTCATAAGAGCCCATTCATTCATTAAAAGAAAATAAATGTCATACATGGATATGACTTCATGGAAACATAAAAGAGACAATGATAAGCTTAAATCCCTAATGACTAGAGGCATGTTTCATTTCCAAGAGGGCTCCTAAAGACCTATTGTGGGTTAGGAGGTGGTGGAGATTGGGGCCCCATTTGGGGTGTTGGTGGTGTCAAGAGATGTTCTATAAAGTAGAACATGAAATGAATTTCGTCTCTTAAGAAGTAGATGAGGTTACGGTTATGGAGACAACATAGGCAAGTAGCACTATGTAAATCAAAGGGATGTGGTTGATTGGGTTGTGCCATGACAGGAGAAGGTGATTGTGGTAAGTTTGTTGGAGGTGAAATTGGCATGGCATTGTCTAATGGAGTTAAGGGGGATGGTGTGTACTCCATTGATGATGTAGTGTAGTAGGATGATGAAGATGTTGTGTAGGTAGAGGATGTTTTAGAGGGTGCATAAGGTGGTGATGGTGAGTATGGAGTGGTTTGGGAAGGTGGTGTCATAGCTTCATCATCTTTTGTGAGATCCACAAAGAGTGGTTTTGAGGGTGGTTTCACGGTTATCCTAGGTTTCTTGGAGATGTGAGAGGTTGAACCATGTGTGGAGGACATGGTGTTTGTGTGATGGGAGGTTGAAGGTGAAGTGCAAGATAAGCTTGCAAGGGTGAGGCCTTAAATAGGCAAGTTGGGTGAAATTTGAATTAAAGTTGATGGGAGTGTCCTATGGTGTAGGAAGAGAATCCTAGGGTGTGTTAGGTTTGCAAAAATTTGCAGGTTTGAGGTTAGGGGTGTAGGGTTTTTGGTAGGAACAGTAAAAATCCGTCAAACAGGGTTACGGTTCCTTTAAATGACCCACGGTACCGTTAAATTTAACGGTACCGTCCATATTTAATGGTACCGTGCCACTGTTTGCAAGAAGATTTCTGTGCAGGCTAGTTCTGGGCAGCTAGGGGGATGTTTTCTAGGGGAACTAATTCCTGGAAATGATAGTGCCTCAA
The DNA here is from genome assembly GCA_021014915.2 of Artemisia tridentata subsp. tridentata. Classification (NCBI taxonomy): domain Eukaryota; kingdom Viridiplantae; phylum Streptophyta; class Magnoliopsida; order Asterales; family Asteraceae; genus Artemisia; species Artemisia tridentata. The sequence goes on along the minus strand of CP139509.1, from coordinate 396,617,717 downwards.
CTCACTAGGTACTTGTTTTCCTAAAGTGTCCCATCTAAGCTACAACTAGCACATAAAGACTATCATGTAGTTTCCTAGGATAATTATAAGCATGCAATTAGAAGGGACAAAATAGGCTATCATCCAAATATCACATAGATAGATTAGGTAAGGAGATAGTTAAGCATGCAATAAATCAATTAGCATTCATTCATAGATAAATCTTAATAAGAAACATAGATTTCTTCAAGACTTACGACTTGAGCATTCCCCCATTCTTGGCATACTCTTGTCTTGAGCATGAGTCTCATTTTCATGATTTGGATCATCAAAGGGTGCATAATGGGTGGAGGATTCGGAAATGAGGATTGATGAGACATGTGACTTGTTTATGGGTTGCATGATGGGTTTAACAAGGGAGTATTGAGGACCGTTAAGGTAAGGATGTAGGTTCATGAAATGGTGATAGAGACGGGTCAGGAACATCCCATAGGGTATCAATTTATTCTTGTTACCCTTGAGATGGACAATTCGCTTAGCGAAGAAGTAAGCGAGGTTGTATAGTTTGTTGGGTTAGGAGACAGTAAATCATATGAGCACAACACGCCGGGAGTTGCTCACGATTTCCTGTGAGACTTAGAACATTTTCTCGCAGGATGACTGCCCAAGAAAGTAGTTCATGACGAACCTCTTCCAAACGAATTTTCGTTGGATTAGGGTAAGAGGGGTACTTAAAAGTACGGATGAGTTTGGTTAGTTCTGTTGGAGAGGGTATGTAGGAACAGTACAGACTATTCTCCTCATGGTAGTGAAAGAGAGACTCAAGACACCAATCTTCAGTATAGGCACATTGCCCATGATTGGGTATTCGAAGGATCTGAGCAAATTGCTCAAGAGTTAGGATGAATTTGAAGTTTTGAACCCAAAACCAAAGTGACAAGGATTGATCCTCGTTACGTACGAGTTCAACTTGTCGAAAGAACTCCAACACAAAACGAGGACAAATGTGCTCGTTAATGTGGAGTAGACAATCGAATCCTATAGCACTAAAGGAAGTGTTGATGTCCCGATGATAAATTAGGGACGGATCAACGACACGGCCTTCATGAAACCGACGGGTTTCAAGATTAACATAGGCACGAATGTGGTTACCGGGAGTTGTGGGTTCTTGTGATATTTGGGGTGTGTAGGTGTCGGTTAGGAGATGATCAAAATCATATTCATGAGACATTTTTGTTTCCTAAATTTTTTTTTTTTTTTTTTTTTTTTTTTTTGGAAAAATTAGTATAAAGAATAGTTGCATTATATACACATGCCTAGTGTGTGCCTATATGCAAACTATGTGGAGGTGCGGCAATCTCGACTCAAAAGAAAATAATGAGATTACCCAAACACTCCTAATTTTACTTTTGCTCAAGCAAATAAGTCAAAGAATACATATTGATTATGTAGTTCGATCATGATTTGTGAGATCTTGTATGCATGGGAAAGTGTTTTAGTTTGCATCAACAATGCACGAAACGAACAATTTCATGGTCCTAGTTTCGTGAGATTTTGAAAACGATGTAATTGGGGTGTTTTGGTAACCTCAATGTTTTGGTACCAAAGATTTTGAAATGTTTTGGTGTTGATGACTTCTAATTGAAAATTTCCTAGATAAAATTGAAAAACCCCAATTCAATTTTCATCAATGCATAAACCCTAGACCCAAAATTAAGAAATTGGAGTAAGATGAATTACAATTTTTGTTGAAAAAGGTTGAGAATTATTGAGGATCTTGAAACTCAATATCTTGAATATGATCTTGAAGGGGTGTAATTAAGTGTTGGGTGTGAGGTTAAGTTATGACAGCAGTTGCTGAGGTTATGAGGGTTTGGAATGAGTGGTGTGGAAAAGGGGAACTGAAATACGGAATGTTCCAGATGCACGGTTCCACGGTACCGTTAAATTTAACGGTGCCGTGCCACATTTAGTGGAGCCGTGTATCTGCAGGGATGGTTTCTGTCCCATTTTGATGTTTGACGAATAAGTCTCGCTATTTTAGAGAGACTCTATGACACGAGGAAGGAATTTATACCTAATAAATTCCTTTGGCTAGGGAAACTAAACTAGACTTAACGAGACACACGAGATGACTTCAAGAGTCATGAGGTTTATGGAACATGTTCCATCATTCCTAGACCTAGACGAAGGTAGTTAAAGGATTCTCGTTTGAGAGGTTTGGTAAGGATGTCTGCGATATTGTCCTGAGAAGGAACTTTCTCAATAGAAATATTTCCTTTCTGAACATTATCACGAAGGAAGTGGTGGCGAATTTCGATATGTTTAGTACGGGAGTGTTGAACGGGGTTCTTGCTCAAGTCAATAGCACCTTTATTGTCACACATAATGGGGACGTCATCTAAATGAATGTCATAATCTATAAGGGCTTGTTTCATCCATAGTGCTTGTTGACATGCCTTTCCGGCGCTTACGTACTCGGCTTCGGTTGTGGAGATAGCAAGAGCCGTTTGTTTCTTGGAGAACCAAGAAGTTAAGCAACAACCCATGAAGGTATAAACGCCACTCGTACTCTTTCGATCCACATAATCTCCCGCATGATCAGAGTCGGCATAGACAACAGTTTCTACTCTCGTCCCCTTGGGATAGAATAATCCCAAGTGTATAGTGCCTTTAATGTATCGGAAGATACGCTTAACCGCTTCAAGGTGAGAGGTTTTGGGATCCTCTTGGAAGCGAGCACAAAGGCAGACACTAAACATGATGCGGGACTACTTGCCGTGAGGTATAGTAAACTTCATATCATACCTCTATACTTAGTGCTATCCACGGACTCACCTTCTTCATCTTTCGTGAGTTTTATTTCCGTGGACATGGGAGTTTTCATGGGCTTAGACTCTTCTAAACTAAACTTCTTAAGCATCTCTTTACTATACTTAGCTTGATTAAAGAAGATTCCATCTTCCATTTGTTTAATTTGTAAAGCAGGGAAGAAATTTAATTCACCCATCATGCTCATCTCAAACTCGTCGTGCATGATTTTTGAGAAATCATCGCACATTTCTTGACAAGTTGATCCGAATATAATGTCGTCGACATATATTTGAACAATGATGAGATGTGAATTTCTTTTCTTTGTGAAGAGTGTGTTATCAACCTTTCCCATGGTATATTCATGTTCGATCAAGAAGGCTTTTAGTCTATGATACCAAGCCTTAGGAGCATGTTTAAGACCATAGAGTGCATTCTTGAGTTTACAAACATGATTCGGACATTCGAAATCAACGAATCCCGGAAGTTGCGTAACATACACCTTGTAATACCCAAAAATCTAAAACGTGTAAAAAGACCAAATTGCCCCTATAATCTTAAAATTTGATTAATAAGCATATAAAGTATCAAATAAATCCCAAACCTTTGGAAATGAACAAGATATGAAGTAAATTAATTTTTACTACTACATTCAACATTTGTAAGGTACAAAAAAATTATATGAACACACAAAATATACTTATGGGCCAAAAGTTTTATTTAATTACTTATGTTATAATTATTATTATGTTAAAACCAAAATAACTACAAGTAAATTAGGAAATAATTTCAAAATTGATAAATCTGATTTTGTCAAAGTAAAAGACCGGAATTCCAGCCCATCCCTCCCCCTAATCACGGTCTTTTCATTTATTTAATTAGTTCCTATTTCTTTTCCACCCAAAACCCTAAATCGACACACACAAATTCACCTACACTTCATCCGATTTTCTGGAAGAGATCTAGCATTTTTCTCTTGTTCATCAAGGTCTAAGGAGGCTGGGAAAAATAAGAGTTGGGTCGTGGAATAGCTGATTCGATCCGTGGTGATTATTGGTGTCGCGTTTTTCAATCCGAGAGGTACAAATTCATACGCCTAATTCTACACGTTCTAAAATCAATTTGGTATTTTTTTGATGTTACTTAGATCATATATGACTCATATAAATTGGTAGAATCAAATCATGCAAGCTTAATAGATCGAATGAATTTTTGAGAACAAAAACACACTTAAAATACAAATCGTATATACCATTTTTCTGGGTCATATTCATAATTTTTCTGGGTTCCATGATCATCATATAAGTCTGGAAAAATGTTGGTTTGATTTTTTATAGCTTAAATCGATCGCTCTAATTCTAAATGGGTAAAACGTGATTAAAACCTAAAATACGTAATACGAATTTTCTGGGCTTGGGACCTATTTTATTTGAGACCTATTCGACACATACATCTCTTGAAAAATGCTTAATTGAATTTTTATAGCTTATTTTGGTCCTTGTCGAATTATTTGCATACCGGGTTTAAAAGAAAACGTGAAAAAGAAGAAAACCCTAACATGCGAATTAGGGTTTGTGTTCTATGGTTAGATCTGGTCTAATTAATGAATTAATGATGAAATAATGATTGGTTAATGATTTGGAAAATTAGGGTTAGGGTTTGGTGATTTATATGTTTTACCGAGTTGGATTTTGGAATTTAAGGGGGCGTTTTGTAATTGTTTAAACTCATGGGTTATTTTTATAATATACTTTAGACCAGGGGTGTTTTGTATAAAATATAATATGGAGGTCCTTTTCGTAAAGTATGGAACTTAAAGGACTAAATATGAATCGTATATATATACTTGTAAATCGAATTGAATTTAAATAAAAATAGAGGGGCTTGTTTGTAATTTCTGGAAACTTGGGGGTGCTCGTACAATATATGAAATAAGGGGTTTAATGTGTAAAATTGGATACTTAAAGGTTTAATGGGTAAATATGGTTAACTAGTAATTCGAATGGTACTTTTTATAATTAAAGGACTAATTGTGTAATTTATGAAAAGATGTGGAGATAATTCGTACCATAATTAAATTAAGAGGTATATTTTGTAATCTCGTTAATTTGAAGGCTTGATGGGTAATTTTGATTTTTATGAGGGTTTAAGTGTAATTTAATGAATTATAAGGTTTAAATTGTAATTTATTTAATTAGAGGGTATAAAATGTAAAATGGTCAAACTTGGAGTATTAAAATCGTAATATTGTTAAATTATGGATTTAAATGGATAATTTGTAATACTTTCATTTTAGACCCTTAACTTTGGTGTTATTACATTTAAAACAATAAATTATGGAAAATTGTTATTATTAACCCTAAATTATCATAACTTGGTAAAATATACCCTATGTTCATAATATGCTTCATTTATGACTTAACCTAAATTATAATGTTTGAATCCTTCTAATTATGGAAACCTGCTAATTCGGGAACCTGCTAAAAATAGAAAGTTACTAAATATGGAAAGTTGCTACTTTTGGAAAGTTACCTGAAAAGGAAAGTTATTAAAAATGGAAAGCCGACTAAAATAAGTAATCTGAATTAAATAAGCTATTAATAAGACAGTCATGAATTCGTGTAGATTCGCTGAAGATGGAGTTTGCTTCCGACCTTTATATTTCTGTTGTGTTTTCACTTGCGGTATAAGGTACAGATACTCTGCCCTTTTTCAGTAAGGGTGTCTTATTCCCTTGATTTTGACTTTGAATTCTGATTCGTTTAAGATTCCCGAAGCCATTGCTATGTACCCTTTTGTTGTGAACCTTTGCCATGATCCTTTGCTTTGTAAACCTTTATCTGATAAACTCTGATTTGGACCTTTGATATTACTTCTGAAATATTTGATTATGAACCATCTGTTATGAACCATCTGTTATGGACCTTTGGATATGACATTCTGATTTGATTTGATATCTGACTCTTAGTTTGATACCCGAGCCAAAATTTGTGACCCTAGCCATGAAGGTAACATGGCCATGTCATTGATGCACCAATGGCATGACTCTAGTGTGGTTGAGTGATGTTTCCACACCGTCCCTTATCTGTTATCTGTTATGAGCTCAAGTATATATATGGCCACGATTTGTCTGCAGGGGCGTATGGATGCATCCTAGATCTGTTTTGTTTAGTGGATTATCTATATATGATTATTATTTTCTGGTGATTGGTACTGTGTGCAATACATGCCCTTCACATATATCTGGGAGCTGATCACTCCAATTTGAAGAATGAGGACACCCCTCATATTATCTGATTATCTGAGAGGTCTCCCCTCTATATGATTATGAAGATATGGTTACTACATTTGATTTGTCTGGGCTCGTGGTGGATTACTATCCTATCCTATTCCTTATACTTTCTCATTGTTATATCTTATGATATTTCCCCATTGCACCATATCTTATTTCTGTTTCGTTATCATTACTTTGTTTATGTATCTGTTCACTGAGCTCTCGTAGCTCAGCCGCATATCTTTTCCTGCGACAGGTTTTAGTAGGAAGCTGGGAATGAGTGGAGAATACCTTGGACTTAAAAGACCTTGATAGTCATCTGGATTAGAGTTGATTAGAAGTTATTATGTTTTAGAATTTGTATTTATCGGAAGTTTCATTTGTAACCTTGTAATTTCAGTATTTCATTCGTAACCTTTGATATTTCTTATATTACTATAGATGTATGCTTTGTTTTGATCTGATATGAAACCATTATCGTGACATCTTAACCCTTGCCGGGTTGGGCTGTTACAAAATGGTGTCAGAGAGACAGGCTGCGACTCGTAATACATTTACCCTTGACCTGTAAAGTTTGGACCACTAGGTTTCCACTGTAGGCGCTCATAAGATAACCTGTAAGAATTGCTTTAGGATTTCCCTATAGGAACTTAAGTTCTGACCAGTGAGGAATGGGTAGACTATAAGGCTTTTGGTTAAGTATCATTGCTTCCGCATCACTCTGATTCGTGCCCTGCTTGTTGAGATCACTTTTGGAAATTGAAAACTCACGCTTTGCACCACCTAAGATCTGAAACCCATTTAAATCTTGGAATCATTGGAAATTGCATAGAATTTGCCTAACACTATTTGAACCTTTTTTTGAAATTCCGACTCCGAACTCTGATTCTTTTGTTAATAATTTTGATACCTCTTCGGGCATTCTGAGAATCCCCATGACAATGAGATACTTGATGCATTTTGTTAGTTGTTTCTTGCTTCAGATAATCATCCATGAATCTTCTGACACTATTTGAGTTCGTCTTAAACATCTTTGTTCCCATGAGAAGTCTGGTGGTGTTTTAACCACGAGTATAAGAATGTTTTCCTCTCACTTTTGAACGATAAGATTTGCTTTGTCGATCTGTTTTTCCTTGGATAGTTAACTTTGATTTTATTCTGATAAAGGATAGGTTGATTGATAAATCAATATTGACAACTATCCTCCTATGTCTCACCTTCGGTGTTTGAACCCATTTTGAACTCCCTACCATGATTTCCGATTATTAAACTTTTGGCTACCACTACCACGTATCCTATGATGACAGCAGTTTAAGGTGGTGAATTTTGAACTGTGCTGGAAGACCTGTCTAAGACACGCAGTCTTGCTTCTCTATTCATTTTAGTTGTACTAAGATGAATTGAGAGCAGAAGCAGACTCGCGAATGGAAGATGCATAGTGACCATGTTAGAGATTCACGTTACCACACCACAGTGTTCCAAGAAGAAGTGCCGAAGGCTTGAGGGACCAGACTCAAGTTTATCATTCCTTCTCACCCAATGACCATATGGACGGACGTAGGCAGATTGCTTGGAATTGGAAGAGGTTTAAGATCATGTACTTGGATGGATGAAAATTTTGAAGCGAACGTTTGTGTTTGGAAGAGTTGATTCTGTGAAGGATGAAGCTATGGATGACGTAATTCATTTCCTCTCAACCTACTTAAATTTCCGCTACCTGATGATAAGATCCTTTGAATGATTTGAGTTCTCCATTAGTATTTCCGTTTAGTGTTATTTCTGCGTATGTTGGATGACGGTTTTGTCATGAGAATTTTGATGTATTGTGAAAGACCTGACGCTTTGGATGACGTACTTCTTTGATGCTTACTAATTCTGTTACGTTATTTGTACGATCTGTTTCCCTGATTTTGAATTCGTAATGATGACCGACTCGGACCAACCCTAGGATGTAGAATGGACTGTTAGGTGGTTGATAGATGCTTATTCACGACTTGAGATAAAATATGACCATCATGAAGGTATACTCATATGATGCTGGTATTATGACGAGTAGCTAACGTGATAATACTTACGTCATATGACGTACCCTCATTGTGATCATAGGATATTTCGAGGAGTGCCTTAGAAACCTTAGAATTTCTGATATCTGATTGAGACTTTAGGATTCATTCTACCTATACGCGTAATCTGCTTTCACCGTTTTGCGATTTGATACGTCTGGATTCTCGTCACACGTTCCGCTGATCTCTGTACTTCTGATAACTATCTTAGGTTCTGTTGTGGAACTTCTGTCAAATGACGTTATCGACAATCTATTTTCTGTACGTTCTCATCTGATTTGTCTAATCAAATTCTGTGAACGAAATATCCGTCAAAATCCTATGTATTTCCTTGTCTCTTCCGAGGGAATCTGATTATCATCTATTATGGTTGGTATATTATTCTTTTGATCTGGATTCAGTATGAGTTGTCTTTTCTGAGGGAAAATGAAGCGTTGATCAACAAGAGAGAATCATGAGAAACTAGTCATTCACATTTCCGTTCGCAGTCCGTTATGCAAAGCCGTTTCGTTTCACTTCCATTTTCGAGGACTAAAATTTTTTTTTAGAGGGGAAGAAGTTGTAATACCCAAAAATCTAAAATGTGTAAAAAGACCAAATTGCCCCTATAATCTTAAAATTTGATTAATAAGCATATAAAGTATCAAATAAATCCCAAACCTTTGGAAATGAACAAGATATGAAGTAAATTAATTTTTACTACTACATTCAACATTTGTAAGGTACAAAAAAATTATATGAACACACAAAATATACTTATGGGCCGAAAGTTTTATTTAATTACTTATGTTATAATTATTATTATGTTAAAACCAAAATAACTACAAGTAAATTAGGAAATAATTTCAAAATTGATAAATCAGATTTTGTCAAAGTAAAAGACCAGAATTCCAGCCCATCCTTCCCCCTAATCACGGTCTTTTCATTTATTTAATTAGTTCCTATTTCTTTTCCACCCAAAACCCTAAATTGACACACACAAATTCACCTACACTTCATTCGATTTTCTGGAAGAGATCTAGCATTTTTTTGGTGTTCATAAAGGTCTAAGGAGGCTGAAAAAAATAAGAGTTGGGTCGTGGAATAGCTGATTCGATCCGTGGTGATTATTGGTGTCGCGTATTTCAATCCGAGAGGTAAAAATTCATACGCCTAATTCTACACGTTCTAAAATCTATTTGGTATTTTTCTAATGTTACTTAGATCATATATGACTCATATAAATTGGTAGAATCGAATCATGCAAGCTTAATAGATCGAATGAATTTTTGAGAACAAAAACACACTTAAAATACAAATCGGTATATACCATTTTTCTGGGTCATATTCATAATTTTTCTGGGTTCCATGATCATCATATAAGTTTGTAAAAATGTTGGTTTGATTTGTTATAGCTTAAATCGATCGTTCAAATTCTAAATGTGTAAAACGTGATTAAAACCAAAAATACGTAATACGAATTTTCTGGGCTTGGGACCTATTTTATTTGAGACCTATTCGACACATACATCTCTGGAAAAATGCTTAATCGAATTGTTATAGCTTATTTTGGTCCTTGTCAAATTATTTGCATACTGGGTTTAAAGAAAAAGAAGAAAACCCTAACATGCGAATTAGGGTTTGTGTTCTATGGTTAGATCTGGTCTAATTAATGAATTAATGATGAAATAATGATTGGTTAATGATTTGGGAAATTAGGGTTAGGGTTTGGTGATTTATATGTTTTACCGAGTTGGATTTTGGAATTTAAGGGGAAGTTTTGTAATTGTTTAAACTCATGGGTTATTTTTATAATATACTTTAGACCAGGGGTGTTTTGTATAAAATATAATATGGAGGTCCTTTTCGTAAAGTATGGAACTTAAAGGACTAAATATGAATCGTATATATACTTGTTAATCGAATTGAATTTAAATAAAAATAGAGGGGCTTGTTTGTAATTCTGGAAACTTGGGGGTGCTCGTACAATATATGAAATAAGGGGTTTAATGTGTAAAATTGGATAATTAAAGGTTTAATGGGTAAATATGGTTAACTAGTAATTCGAATGGTACTTTTTATAATTAAAGGACTAATTGTGTAATTTATGAAAAGATGTGGAGATAATTCGTACCATAATTAAATTAAGAGGTATATTTTGTAATCTCGTTAATTTGAAGGCTTGATGGGTAATTTTGATTTTTATAAGGGTTTAAGTGTAATTTAATGAATTATAAGGTTTAAATTGTAATTTATTTAATTAGAGGGTATAAAATGTAAAATGGTCAAACTTGGAGTATTAAAATTGTAATATTGTTAAATTATGGATTTAAATGGATAATTTGTAATACTTTCATTTTAGACCCTTAACTTTGGTGTTATTACATTTAAAACAATAAATTATGGAAAGTTGTTATTATTAACCCTAAATTATCATAACTTGGTAAAATATACCCTATGTTCATAATATGCTTCATTTATGACTTAACCTAAATTATAATGTTTGAATCCTTCTAATTATGGAAACCTGCTAATTCGGGAACCTGCTAAAAATAGAAAGTTACTAAATATGGAAAGTTGCTACTTTTGGAAAGTTACCTGAAAAGGAAAGTTATTAAAAATGGAAAGCCGACTAAAATAAGTAATCTGAATTAAATAAGCTATTAATAAGATAGTCATGAATTCGTGTAGATTCGCTGAAGATGGAGTTTGCTTCCGACCTTTATATTTCTGTTGTGTTTTCACTTGCGGTATAAGGTACAGATACTCTGCCCTTTTTCAGTAAGGGTGTCTTATTCCCTTGATTTTGACTTTGAATTCTGATTCGTTTAAGATTCCCGAAGCCATTGCTATGTACCCTTTTGTTGTGAACCTTTGCCATGATCCTTTGCTTTGTAAACCTTTATCTGATAAACTCTGATTTGGACCTTTGATATTACTTCTGAAATATTTGATTATGAACCATCTGTTATGGACCTTTGGATATGACATTCTGATTTGATTTGATATCTGACTCTTAGTTTGATACCCGAGCCAAAATTTGTGACCCTAGCCATGAAGGTAACATGGCCATGTCATTGATGCACCAATGGCATGACTCTAGTGTGGTTGAGTGATGTTCCACACCGTCCCTTATCTGTTATCTGTTATGAGCTCAAGTATATATATGGCCACGATTTGTCTACAGGGGCGTATGGATGCATCCTAGATCTGTTTTGTTTAGTGGATTATCTATATATGATTATTATTGTCTGGTGATTGGTACTGTGTGCAATACATGCCCTTCACATATATCTGGGAGCTGATCACTCCAATTTGAAGAATGAGGACACCCCTCATATTATCTGATTATCTGAGAGGTCTCCCCTCTATATGATTATGAAGATATGGTTACTACATTTGATTTGTCTGGGCTCGTGGTGGATTACTATCCTATCCTATTCCTTATACTTTCTCATTGTTATATCTTATGATATTTCCCCATTGCACCATATCTTATTTCTGTTTCGTTATCATTACTTTGTTTATGTATATGTTCACTGAGCTCTCGTAGCTCAGCCGCATTTCTTTTCCTGCGGCAGGTTTTAGTAGGAAGCTGGGAATGAGTGGAGAATACCTTGGACTTAGAAGACCTTGACAGTCATCTGGATTAGAGTTGATTAGAAGTTATTATGTTTTAGAATTAGTATTTATCGGAAGTTTCATTTGTAACCTTGTAATTTCAGTATTTCATTCGTAACCTTTGATAATTCTTGTATTAGTATAGATGTATGCTTTATTTTGATCTGATATGAAACCATTATCGTGACATCTTAACCCTTGCCGGGTTGGGGTGTTACACACCTCCTCGTTGATATAACCATTAAGGAACACACTTTTCACGTCCATTTGGTATAGCTTAAAGTCTAAGGTACATGCATAGGCAAGGAGTATTCTAATTGATTTTAATCTAGGTACGGGTGCATAGGTTTCATCATAATCTATTCCCTCTTGTTGGTTGTAGCCTTGTGCTACCAACCTTGCCATATTCCTAACTACGACGCCATTTTCGTCGAGTTTGTTTCTAAACACCCATTTAGTTCCTATGATTGTTTGATTTCTAGGAAGAGGTACTAAATCCCAAACTTGGTTTGCGGTGAATTGATTTAGTTCCTCCTGCATGGCAACTATCCAACTTTCATCCTTAATTCCTTCACCTACATTCTTAGGTTCTACGGTTGATATGAAGCAAAAGAAGTTACTTTTGTTTTGTGCTTGTGACCTAAGGGTTCTTTGGTTTAGGTTACCTATGACATTTTCAATAGGATGGTTTTTGGATTCCTTAATGTTGACAATTCGTCAACTTCAACTATTTCATCCTCAATGTCATCTTCTAGGGTTTTCTTGCCATTAGCCTTAATGGCTTCATCCTCATCTAAGTCATCATCAACCAATGGTGATGTCTTAGATTGTGGAGGACTTTCATCGAAGGTCACGTTGAGTGATTCTTTGACTTTCGAGGTTTCTCTATTTAGGACAACGTAGGCTTTACTATTTTGGGAATAACCTAGGAATACACCTTCGTAAGACTTTGGGTCAAACTTGGTGAGGTAATCTTTAGTGTTTAGTATGAAGCATTTGCTTCCAAACACTCTAAAGTAATCAAGAGAAGGTTTTCTTCCCTTCATGATTTCATATGGGGTTTTTCCTAGGATAGGTCTAATTAGAATCCTATTTAGAATGTAAGTTGAGGTGTCCACCGCGTTACACCAAAACTTTTGCGGAATTGATTGTTCATTCAACATCGTTCTACTCATTTCTTGTAGAGTACGATTTTTCCGCTCAACTACCCCATTTGATTGAGGAGTGCGTGGAGCCGAGAAATTGTGAGTAATACCATTAGCATCACAATATACTCCAAATTGCACTTAATTATCAAATTCCCGACCATGATCCGTCCTAATAGAAACTATTGTACATCCTAGTTGATTTTGGACTTTCTTACTAAAGATTTCAAATTTCTCAAAGGCTTGTGTCTTATTCTTAAGAAATCTAGTCCAAGTATACCTAGAGTAGTCATCAACTATTACTAAGGTGTAGAGATTTCCTCCGTAGCTCCGTACGGCGGATGGACCGAATAAGTCCATGTGAAGTAGTTCTAGGCATCTAGAGGTCGAGACCATATTCTTAGCTTTGTGACTAGAATGAGCTTGTTTTCCAACTTTACAAGCGTCACAAAAGTGTGTGTCGAACTTAATCTTAGGCAGGTTTCTAACTAGTTCCTTAGATGCCAATGATTATATAAGACGCATATTGGCATGACCTAGTCTCCTATGCCACTGGGTGGTATGATCATCTATAGTTGCTAGACAAATCTTATCTTCAGGCTTATTTCCAATCTTCATGACAAATAAGCCGTTTTTCCTAACTCCTTTTCCTATGGTTTTCCCATTCTTAATAATCTCACTACCCTCTTCAGAGAATATGACTCTACACTTATTATCTACCATTTGACTAATGCTAAGTAAGTTAAAACCTAAGTTATCTGCGTGCTCAACATTTCTAATAATAAGAGAGTCTTGAGTAATCGTACCTTTGTCTATAATGTTGCCCTTAAGTTTGCTACCGAAAGTGACATTACCTCCGTTGTATGCCTTGTATGATGAGAATAAACTTCGGTTGCCCGTCATGTGGTTAGTGCATCCACTATCCTTGACCCATTCGTCAGGCTCCAAGTCAATTCCCAAGCATATCTATTGCATAAGACAAACATTCAAACATTTGGTCCCCAATATCTCATGGGTCCAAAGTTGTTAGCATTAAACATCCCATGCATTTCTTGCATGTGGTTAGGATGTTGGAATGGAGGAAAAATTTCCCATGGCAAGTAACTTTGCAGTTGATAGTCATTCCAAGTTACAGGATAGTTACTTGGAAAACTTTGTCTTCTAGAGTTACGTCTCGGTATAGGAGTTCTTGACCGAGGTTTGGGAGCGTTTTTTTTTCTAGGTGGAGGAGTCTTAGGCCTTGTGTTAGGTTTTACAAATCCAGGTTTGGGTTTTGACATGGGTTTGTAAAATCTCTTAACTTCCTCTATACTAGCAATTGAGACTTTTGTGCCATTAACAATTATGTGAGTTGGTTTAGGACTTGATTTGTTTTTGAGATTCGACTCAGTTCTGTCCCCAGTACCAGACGGTACCACGGTTCCATTAATTTTAATGGTACCGTTGGTACCTTTAATGGTGCCGTCTTGGGATTTGACAGAATCAGTAGGTTTGACAGATTTTACACGATTTGTTTTATTTGTCGAAACATTTTCTGTATTCTTTTTTAACCTAGTTATCCTAATTGCATTTTCCTTGAGTTTTTCATTTTCTAATCGAAGATTTATGCATGACTCACATCCTACGTCTATTTCTTTGTTTCTTTCAAGTCCTTTGACTTGATCTTTTAGTTCTAAAATTTTCACTTCGAGTTCATGCAATTTTGACTTTAGTGATTTGTTTCTACTTAACATTTTTGAAACAATTTTGCATAGATTATTATGTTCGACATGTAGTATGTTATCATCTATTGACGAATTGTCATCTATGAAATTTGGGTAGTCGTAACGTACCTCATTAGAAGCATGATCCATTAAACATGTATCTTCCTTAGGCTTCTTTTCTTCATCATCACCGCTATCACTCCAGGAGCCTCCTATGAGAGCTCGTTGGTTGTTGACTTTCGGTGGCTTGGGACACTCTCCTATGAGGTGATTAGGATCTCCGCATCTAAAGCATTTCCTATCACTCGTCCCTTTCTTTTCAGCATGGTTCTTTTGTGATGTCTTCTTCTCATCACGAGGTTGCCTAACGAACCTACCTCTTCTCCTAAAGAACTTTTTAAAGTCCCTAACCGCTAATGCATATTCCTCATCTTCACTATCGGAACTCGAACATTCCTCATCACTAGACTCCTTCTTGGCTTTCAATGCTAGAGATCTAACTCTCTCGCTTTTGCCTTTGACTATATCGGAGTCTTTCTTAATTATCATCTCGTGAACTTCCAAGTTTCCTATAAGTTCATCGAGTGACAACATCTCTAAGTCTTTTGACTCTTCAATGGCGGTAACCTTTGCTCTCCATTTAGGATGTAGAGCCCTAAGGAACTTCCTAACATAATTCTTGCTAGAGTAACCTTCATCAAGAGCATTAAGACTAGTAATAATAGTATTGAATCTAGCAAAAACATTATCTATAGATTCATCTTCCGTAATGGAAAATTGTTCATATTGTTGAACAAGAAAATCTATCTTGTTCTCTTTGACTTGGTTATTACCTTGGTGAGTGACTAACAAAGTTTTCCACATATCTTTTGCCGTATTACACATAAAAATCCTTTCAAATTCCTTTTTAGGCAAAGCATTATAAATCATCATTTTAGCCTCATTATTTTTGGCTAATTTCCTTTTAAGTTCATCACTTTGTTTATCATAAGAAACTATTTCATCCTTTTTAGTTTCCGGATTCATTTGAATAGGTTGAAAGTCACCCTCGGTAATAACATGCCAAAGATCAATGTCTTTTGACTTCACATACGTTTCGAATCTTGTTTTCCAATAAATAAAACAATCGGTTTCGAAAAGTGGTGGTCTTTGCATAGATTACCCTTCTAGATATTTGTCGGAATCCATTGATCGATTCAAGTTTTAAAATACAATATACTTTAAAATCTTGACTGACGTGGCTTCTGATACCAATTGTGGGAAACTAGAAGGGGGGTTGAATAGTTTACCGGTTTAAAATTCTTTTAAAAATCTTGTTTTAAAAGTTGGCTATTGGAAACTTTGATTCGAACTCTATGTGTAACCAATCAACACCAATATGAACTACACACTAAACTAACTAATATAAACTAATGAAAGTAAAGAGTAGAGTTGGAAAGATCAAACCGAGACAAAGGATTTATAGTGGTTCGGCTACGAAGCTCTTCTTCGCCCTACTCCACTCCCCGAGTACCACACTCGAGAGATTTCAAGCACTATGTCAACAACCGTCCCTTCAGGCGGAGAAAACCGTACACGTCGCTTATCCTATTACCGACACTAAGCTAAATGTCGAGTGCTAATCTTAGCTAGCACCAATCTACCAAGGTCCACGTGACCAAACACTCAAGCCCAGTGGCTTCAAGAGATCACCAAGATCTCGACACGATCACAAAGATCAAGTCTCACTTCACTCTACTTAGTCTAACTACTCTAGATCCTTTGACTACTCACACACAAGCCCAATGGCTTCAAGAGATCTTCACTATGTCTTAAGATCACTATGATCTTCACTCACACTCTCACAAAAGAAAGATAATCTTGATGTATGCTAAGATACAACAAGGATGTAACAAGTGTTACAAAACCTAACCACTACAACTCTTGTCTTCTTGAAGATCTTGAGTTCTTCTCTTGCTAATGAAGAGGGATGACAACACCTTGTATCTACTTGGATACTTGTGTTCTTCTCTTGCTAATGAAGAGGGATGACAACACCTTGTATCTACTTGGATACTTGTGTTCTTCTCTTGCTAATGAAGAGGAATGAAGAGGATCACTTGAAGGATGATTGGATCACTCTTGAACAAAAGAAAAACTAACCTAATTGATCTAAGAAAGAAAGTGTGAAGAGAGTATTCAACTCAGAAAGTTTTGTGTGTGTAAGGATGCCTAAAAACTGTGAAAGGGGTGGGTATTTATATGCAAAGAAAATCTGAACGTTACAGAAAATTTTGTACGGACGGCTCCATTAAATACCCCACGGCTCCGTTAAATTTAACGGAACCGTGGAGCCGTCCTAGACTAGGACGCTCCAAATTTTGTCTTTTCTGGTGAAAACTTATTTGGGGAAGGTTGGAGCTGATTTTGGGGGGAAAAATAGCTGTTGTGATTTTCAAACTTATTTTTCCATTAAAACATTTCTTAATATTTCAAAAATAATTTGTCATGTGTATTTTTGAAAAAATGTTTTGTCCCATTTAAAATGTGAATTCTCAAAACATAAATTCACTTCTTTGATCACTAGTTCAAGTTGTAACTTTGTTCTAGAGTGATTTGCGTAGAAACGGGATCTTCCGATTAAAGACTTGTTTACGTTGATTTTAACGTATCGTGATTTCACATTTTGTCATCCTCAAAACGTGAAGTAATCGAAAGATATAAATAACGTTTTTAGAACATTATTTGCATCAACAAAGACACTGTCATCAAAGAACGTTGGTGGAAGGCAGATCTAGAGATTATCACATCACATATTTCAAGAACAAAAGAACAAAGATGCAAAATGACGTCGAAGTCGAAGAAGCAAAGATGATTTCAAGCAACCTAGATAACCAATACTTAGGGGGAGATTGTTAGGAACACGTTATTAATTATCAAGTATTGATCATTTTATGTAATAGGTTGCTTAGGCCTTTAGGTTAGTTTTATGCTTCGGCCTATGTAGAAGGCCCATGGGCCGTGGCCTTTTATTTATGTTAATTATATTGTTAATTAGGGTAAAACCCTACTTATTGTAAACTACTATAAATACCCCCTCCCTTGTACGGAGAGGGTTGGTTGGTTAATTGTTATTATCATTTCATTATTGTTAAGATAATCTTCCACTCTCTTTCTCTCTCTCTAACTTTCTCTCTCTAAATTTAAGTAGCTTGTGTGATAAATCTAAGTAACAACATTCATAAATACTCCCTCCGTCTCATATTAAGTGTCCACTTTTTAAATGCACAAAGTTTTAAGAAAGTGGGGCCAACTACACTCTCCACCAATCAAATATCACTATTACCCACTAAAGTCTCTTCTCATTTATTGAAAATATTCTCTGGACACTTAATTTGGAACATCCCAAGATTCCATTATGAACACTTAATATGAGACGGAGGGAGTAATAAATAGTGATACGCAATGATTTGGGATAATAAAAGAATATCAATACACGTGCATCAAGTTTTCACATTTTAAACCCCAAGTAAACTTTCATAAATATTATTGAGACCGCCTATCTAAATACCAATATTGATTCTAATTCCCATCAATATTAGACCTCACCATCCCCAAGGCAAGTCTGTCATCTTTACCTTTGCAAATAGTTGAATGACAATTGTCTTAGGGTTAGGGTGTGGCAACCATACCTCCCAAAAAACTCATACCTTTCAACCCACCAATAATATCATTCCACCTCACTCACACTTTTTCTATACCTCCAACCCTTTTTAGTGGCAATGGTCACTTTTTTCATACCTCCCAAACCACCAACTTTTTATTTTTTTATTTTTTATTTTCATAAATAAATAATTTAATAAAAACATAATATTTCATTAATAATTAAAATAAAAATACATAATACTTGGAAAAAAAAACATAATTAATAGAAAATTACATAATACGTAAAAAAAGAAAAGAAATAACTAGTCATCGAGGTATGCTAAGTTTTGAGCCTCAACGTGCTCCGTAAGATCATATTGGAGACGATAATGGATTTGTTCGTCGAGTAACTCCGGTAGTACACTATCGTCATATACTGGCGCGACCGGCGGATCCATTATATGAACCGGTGATATTGCCACCTCGTCGTCTTTTAAAATCATATTGCACAATATGATACAAGTATTAACGATTTGTCGAATCTTTTCGACCGTCATAGGACGGAGAGGACGACTGAGAATCATCCATTTTGCCTTAAGACGACCAAAAGCTCGCTCGATATCTTTTCTTGCAGACTCTTGTAACTTCTTGAATCTCTTTTCCTTCGGATCAGTGGGATACTTATATGCTTTAACAAACGTAGAATATGTAGGATATATTCCATCGGTAAGATAATATCCACGTTTGTAAAGACGTCCATTTACAGAAAATGAACTGTTTGGCGCCGTTCCATTTCGCTCCGTAAGATACAACGGAGACTGATTCAAAACATTGATATCGTTGTTTGCACCGGGAGGACCAAAAAATGAATGCCAAATCCACAAATCGTACGAAGCGATGGATTCAAGCATAATAGTCGGGTATTGGTGATCACCTCGCTTATATTGGCCTTTCAAATGTCTAGGACAATTTCGCCAAACGAAATGTGTACAATCAATGCTACCAAGCATTCCAGGAATGTGATGTTGTTCTTCATGTGCCTCGTATAAGCGTGCAATGTCATGAGATGTCGGCCTACGTAAAAACTCTCGACCATATAATTCAATAACCGCATTGCAAAAATGATCAAGGCATTCTCCTGTTAATAAAAAAATATAACGACAACATTAATAAAAAAAATATAACGACAACATTAATAAAAAAAATATAACGACAACATTAAA
Source organism: Artemisia tridentata subsp. tridentata (assembly GCA_021014915.2). Classification (NCBI taxonomy): domain Eukaryota; kingdom Viridiplantae; phylum Streptophyta; class Magnoliopsida; order Asterales; family Asteraceae; genus Artemisia; species Artemisia tridentata. The sequence goes on along the minus strand of CP139509.1, from coordinate 396,598,295 downwards.
AAAAAATATAACGACAACATAAATAAAAAAAATATAACGACAACATTAAATAAAAAAAATGAGAATGATAACCTGACGTTCTTCGTGCCATGTTTAAATAGTCATCAAATCTATCGGAGGTTCACCCGTTGCGAGTTGCCGAATGGCCGATGTGCATTTATGTAATGCCGTGAAACTTTTTGTCCCCCTCGCATCATAGCCCTCTTGAAACCATTCGAATCTCGCTTCAATATCACCAACAATTCTTAAAAACAACCTTTTATTCATACGAAACCTATCTCGAAAAATATGGTGGGCAAACTTTGGTTGTTCAACGAAATAGTCATCCTTTAGATTTTGTAAAGCTTTTTCACGAAAACGGGTGACAGACGCTCGTGGTTCGGTAGAGGTTGCCGTGTCCTCAATCGAATCGTACATGGCTAAAAAGGTTGATAGAGTACTACCCGTTGAATGATTTTGTTCGAAAGTCGGGGGGGGGGGGGGGAGATATAACTCATCGGATGAAGATGATGATGACAACATTGTGTAAATGTAAAGGATTTAGTAGTGATTTGTATTGTGCGTGGTATTTGAATAGGTGTAGTTTATTTGTATTGTGTGTAGTATTTATAGGAAAAAAAAAAAATTTTTTTGTTCCACAGCTCCAACGTCTATTTTTTTTGTTTTTTCTCCAACGTTCCATTTCAAACGGATACTTTTCTTCCCAAACCGCTGCAGTGAACTTCCCCGCTGGATCAAACCTCTCACCCAAACCGCTGGGGTGGCGGCGGTGTTCCCCGGCGGTTTGGGGCAAACCGATGGCCAAACCGCCATGGCTGCCAATACCCTTAGCTCGACTTGGTTAAGTTATCCAAGGCAAGTCTGTCATCTTTCCTTTGTAAATAGTTGAATGACAATCGTCTTAGCTCCACTTGGTTAAATTATCCAACGCAAGTCTGTCATCTTTGCCTTTGTAAATTAAATAGTTGAATGACAATTGTCTTAGCTCGACTTGGTTAAGTTATCCGAGTTTGATTTAAGTCACATGAGTCCAATGCTATCAGTTCAAGTATAAAAGATGAGATAAACATATAACTAGTCAACTAGATGATATCGAGTTTATAAGAATCTGAACTTGAGTTCCATATCTATCTATCAAGAAAGAATGCCTATATATGTGAATTAGATCGAGCTAGATGAATTATACTGATTTATTCAATATCTGATTAAACCCGGTTGACCTTGAGCTCCTCCAAGTCAAAACGTTGCTAAAATATGCCTTCATTTTTCGGCTCATAAGGGAGAGACCTTACACAGAAGATATTAATGACCGTGTATAAGATGAATATTATAATGAAACGTGTGTATTTTGTTAAACTCGATAGTCACTACAGCAATCTTTTAACAACCTAATTAAAGTCCTAGCATTACGCTTCCCGTATCGATTTATACAAAATACACTAATATGGTAAATTTGCTACGTAGTCTTTTATGCTTAGCCACATATGGCTAGAGGGTGCATGTGCACACGAAACCATTCAACAAGTAAAAAATAAAAGCCTAAATATAGTGAAAAGTTTGTATTATCCGACTATAATTTTGGTTTTGAATCCATTAATTTAGTATCCAAACAAAACAATTTTAGTTTTAAACATACTTAGAAGTGTTTGTGGCTGTGACTGTTGAAATGTGGTTAACGATTTAATATGTAAATGTCTAGTATCGAACCTGAGACCTCGGGATTGCACACATTACAAATGAGTATTAAGGAATAATAATAAATGTATTTTATATATTTATTATTAGCACGAGAACTTAACGATTGTTAGTGTTTTCCGTTAAATGACTAACGACCGTTAAACGCAAATAAGGAAAGAAGTGTTTGTATGGAATTAGGAAACAAGGAAAAGATCTAGAACCCTCCTTGTGGGTTTAGATCGACCGGCCTATGGGTGGATCGACCCATGGGTTTGCTTTTCCTCTAAGTTTCTAATTTAGTATAAATACAAACACAAGGGGTCTTGGTTTTCATAACTCTTGAACACACAATTATCCCTAAAAGTTTTCTTTGTTCTTCCTTTGGGTTTGCCGATCGAATCATCTCCTCCAAGGGGTGTTTGGATCGATTTTTGTTAAACAAAAATCTTTCTTGTGTTTTACTTTCATAACCTTAATACGGTTTAATTTGTGTGTACAAGAACGAGGTAATAACTCACTATAGTTATTATCAAGAGATCGAATAACAAAACGGTAAGGGGTTATTTCATTGATCTAGTTTAAATCATATTCAAGATTTATTGAAGTGCATCGGGTACGTTTTCTATTTATGTTTAAGTTAATATTTATGTGTTATACTAATTGTTTACATGCTTCCGCTATTATGTACTTTGTGTTATGGAATTATATGATTGTCATGAGTGTCAAATTCCAACAGTGGCATCAAGAGCCATGTATAACATGTAATTGATTACTTAAACAATAAAAAACGTATCTTTTAAATTGTTTAGAATATACATGATTGTTTTCTAAGGTTTTAATTATTAAAAATTTGTTTTTTTTTATAATAAAAGTCGAACCCTAACCCTAATTTGGGGAGGGGTGTCGATTTGCTACATAAACCCTAATTAGGGTTTGTGTTTTTCATAATTAATTGTAATTAATTAGAAACCCTAGGTCTTTAAACAATTGTTGTGTTTTGAATCTTGTGACCAAATTGCTATATGATATGCATGAATTCGTGACTATTTATGCATAATTAGTAACGGATTAAATTATTTGAATTAAATTGTTTAGATGTTTGCTACATGTTAGATAAATCTAAAATTAGGGAAGACCTAATATATATTAAATTAATGAATCGGTTATGTGCAACGTGGTATATTATCATTAAAACTTTCGCGGCCAATTGTTGGTGTCTGTGGTCCATTGGGTACAATGCGCTCGAAAACCAATGGGAGTTTTATTGATTCTATACATAATAATTCACATATAGATTGTTAATAGGATTTGTTTAAAAAGATTGCATGTGGCTAGATGTTTCAATTACAATTAATTGTTTTAATTGTTTTATTATTAGTTGATTATTTGTTTTCTTTTAATTACTTGTTTATTGTTTTTTTTATATGTGATATGTTAAAGTAAGCAATAAAAAGGGTAATTTTCAAAGAAAATTTAATTGGACTAATAATGGTGAAACATAAAGTAATAAAGTAAGGATCTTGCGGTGTCTTATGTGCCGACAGTGGTTCGCTTCGCACGGTAATTTGCTCCCAGGCGAGACTAGCAAGATCTAAACTTTGTCACTTAAATTTTTAAGACTAAGATCATAAACTTTTGCTTGATTGATGTTTTTGTACAATAGTGTGTGAAAGGCGGACCAAAGTTGACAAACTGTGTGGTGGGTTTATCTGGAGAGGGGTTTTTTAAGAGATTCGCTCCTACCGGCTCTCCGGGCCCGCTTGTGCGTCAACTGCGACTTACCTATATCACTATTTACGTACACTATCATCTTAAGGGTGATTTACCTCAATTCCACGCGCCACTTTTGTGGCAAATATCCGAATAACATGTAAGTAGTAGGATATGTGGGTGATAATTGTTGGTACTTTTTTAATTGGTGAACCCAATACCTCAAGTAAATAGTTTTGGTTTACTCTTAACTAATTGGTAAATAAAAATTGTTTTGAAAACTAATGATACAAAGATGAGTGCATGCATCTTTGTACATGTTTTTGTCACATCAAAAACTAAATGCCCTAAAATTTAAGTTACGTACCATCTAACAATAAGGAACACTTGAAGTTAATTTTGGGTATGCGTGAGACCTGGACCAAAATTAATGACAAGGTAAATTTCCGAGTGTGCGTGAGACCACACATGGATGAATTTGCAGTTTCTAAGTTAGACAACTTAATTAAGCTGATGCGTGAGACCTAGAGCTTAAGGCATGAGATGGGATAAAACATGCTTACGTGACATATTGATGAATCAATATGTAGTAAATCCCATAAATTATCTAGGAATTGGAAATTTGTTTGCCAATTATTGTACGATAGATTACCATCTTTTGTACTTCCACTACTAGCAGATTAACTGATGTAGTGGAACTATGTAAAGTTGGATCCTAGATTTTCAAGGAAATTAAGTTGGTTATATGAATATATCCATGGGTATTATATTTTCTTGAGAATAAGTATTATCGAAAATACTAATGTTTGAACTTTTCTATTTTCTGTAGAATGGCTCAACCCGATAACTCCGTGTATGCTGCTTTCAAGAGTCATCTTGAAAGAGCCAAATTGACTGGGAAAAATTTTCAATGATTGGCACAGATCGCTCAGAATTGTTTTGAGGGCGACTGGTAAGCTCAATTACTTGAATACTCCTTGCCCTGATGAGCCTGCTGCGGACGCTTCTGAAGAGGTCAAAGCAGCATGGAGAGCTGAGTATGCTAAGTAGACTGAAGTTGGGTGCTTAATGCTACAAAGTATGGATCCAATGATGCAAAAGAAGTTTGAGTATTATTTTCCATACAACATGCTCGAGCAGCTTAAGAAGTCTTATGAAAAGACTCCTGAGATTGAAATGTATGAGTCTCTTGACAACTACACAGCTGCAAACATGGTGATGGTAAACCAGTTGAAGACTATGTGAATGAGATGAGAGATTTCTTTGATCAACTTCATAGAGTCGGATTTGGTTATCCCGAGAATGTTCAAGTTAACCTAATCAACAGATCCCTTAACAAGGATTTTGCTGGTTTTGTACAGAACTTCAACATGCATTGCTCGGGGAAGAGAGTTTCTGAGTTACTCGCATTGCTTGTTGACTATGAGAAACACTTACCACCCAAGGGCAAGGCTCCTACTCCGCAAGTGTTGGCAATTCAAGGAGGTAGGATCCAGAAAAAATCGCGTGTGAACAAGGGTAAGGGTAAAGGTGATAAAGGCAAGCAGGTCATGGCCTATCAACCAAATCCTAAGGTGAATCAACACCAGCCCAAGAAGAACAAGGTGAGTCCTCCAGGAAAGAAGGATCAGGCTTGTCACCACTGTCATGAAGTAGGGCACTGGAAGAGGAACTGTCCACTCTACATCAATGACTTGCGACAGAAGAAGCAAAAGAGTGAAGCTGGTAATCCCAGCTCTTCAGGTGCGTTCTTTATGATCGAATTATTTACTCTAACTCGTAAGTTAAATTCCTGGGTATATGATACGGGATGTGGTATTCATATTTGCAATACTATGCAGGGGTTTAGAGTTGAGAGAAAGCTGGCCTATGGACAACAATTCTTGCACGTGGGTAATGGAGCACATGCAGCAGTTGAAGCTATAGGCATATTTGATTTAGTGTTGCCTTCGGGCCTAGTACTATCTTTAAAAATTGTCATTATGCACCGTCAATTGTTAGAGGTGTTATTTCATTTTCATGTTTGTTGAACCTTGGTTTTGAACATACTATTAATAGCAATGGAATTTCTGTTTCTTTAAATGGTGTATTTTATTTTAAAGCTATTGCTGTGAATGGTATTTTTGAACTTGATATGAATGATAATGATAATGTTTGTGTTAAAAATAATTCGATGTATAGCATCAACAATAAGAGAATCAAGAAAAGTCTGGATTCGTCTTATCTTTGGCATTGTCGTCTTGCACACATAAGCAAGGATCGCATGAAAAAGCTGCAACATGATGGGCTTTTAGAAAAGATCAATGATGAATCATTTGATAAATGCGAGTCTTGTATTAGTGGGAAGATGACAAAGAAACCCTTTAATAATAGGATTGAAAGGGCTACTGATCTACTTGGTCTTATTCATACTGATGTGTGTGGACCACTTAGACATGTGTCAAGGAGAGGTGCTAGCTACTTCTTAACATTTACGGATGATTTCAGCCGTTATGGTTATGTTTATTTACTTAAACATAAACATGAGGTGTTTGAAACATTCAAAGTGTTTAAAGCTGAAGTAGAGTTGCAACTTGGAAAGAAGATTAAAGCTCTTCGATCCGATAGAGGTGGTGAATACCTGAGTCAAGAGTTTGTGGATTATCTAGCTAAGGAAGGAATTGTCCAGCACCTTACTTCTCCATATACACCACAACAGAATGGTGTATCTGAGAGAAGAAATCGTACATTGCAAGACATGATACGATCTATGTTTAATCTAACAACTCTTCCCTTCTCATTCTGGGATTATGCCTTGGAGTCTGCTGTTCGCATTCTTAACATGGTTCCCACAAAGAAGGTAGATAAGACACCATATGAGTTATGGACTGGAAATGCTCCTAACTTGTCTTATCTTAAGGTCTGGGGTTGCGAGGCGTACGTTAAACGTGACTCGGGCGACAAGCTCCAACAAAGATCTGTAAAATGTATCTTCGTAGGATACCCAAAGGAAACAATGGGTTACTACTTTTATTATCCTCCTGAGAACAAAGTATTCGTTGCTAGGTATGGAGATTTCCTGGAGAAGGATCTCATATCTCAAGAATTAAGTGGGAGAATATATGATCTTGAAGAAGATCAAGATGATGCATTACCTTCTGAAAACACTAACCAACTTCCTGAAGAACCAGATAGTCTGGGTCCTCCACCAGAAGTTGAAGTGGTTCCCATTCGCAGATCCGTAAGGACTGTAAAAGCTCCTGAACGTCTATGTCTTAACGTAGAATGTGAGGAATATATACAAGGGGATCTTGATGAACCGCCTAGTTATAAAGCTGCCATTAATAGTCCTGAAAAGGAAAAATGGTTGGTTGCTATGAATGGGGAAATGCAATCCATGAGAGACAATGAAGTCTGGATTGAAGTGGACCTTCCTCCTAATGCCAAGGTAGTTGGGAGTAAGTGGCTCTTCAAGAAGAAAACAGACATGGATGGCAATGTACACACCTATAAAGCCCGTTTGGTAGCTAAAGGCTTTACTCAAACGTATGGTGTTGACTACGAGGAGACCTTTTCTCCTGTAGCTGACATTAGGGCTATTAGGATTCTTATAGCCATAGTTGCGTACTATGATTATGAGATTTGGCAGATGGATGTCAAAACCGCCTTCTTAAATGGTCGCCTAGATGAGGATATCTATATGGCGCAGCCTGAGGGGTTTGTGAATCCAAAGTTTCCAAATCATGTATGCAAACTTCAAAGATCCATTTATGGATTGAAGCAAGCATCACGACAATGGAACAAGAGGTTTGATAGTGAAATAAAGAAGTTTGGTTTTACTCAAAATCTTGATGAGCCATGTGTATATCACAAAGTTAGTGGGAGTGAAGTAATTTTCCTTATATTATATGTCGATGACATATTGATCATGGGAAAAGACATTCCAAGTTTGCATGAAGTCAAGGCATATCTTGGAAAGTGTTTTTCTATGAAAGATTTAGGGGAAGCTGCTTTTATTCTGGGAATTAAGATATATAGAGATAGATCTAAGCGATTAATTGGATTAAGCCAAAGTGCTTACATCGATAAAATATTGAAGAGATTCAATATGCAAGATTCCAAGAAGGGATATTTGCCGATGCAAGAACAACATGGCTTGAGCAAGAAAGTTTGTGCTTCAACACCTGAAGAGGTGAAACGCATGGCAAAAGTTCCTTATGCTTCGGCTGTAGGATCTATTATGTATGCGGTTAAAAGCACAAGGCCAGATGTGGCGTTTGCTCAGAACTTAACCAGTCGATATCAGCAGGATACCGGTGAAGCTCACTGGACTGCTGTTAAGAATATTCTTAAGTACCTTAGGGCTACTAAAGATATATTCTTAGTTTATGGGGGTGATCCACAAGCAGAACTTGATGTTACAGGTTACTGCGATGCTTCATGGAAAAGTGATAAGGATGATATGAAGTCTCAGACTGGATACGTCTTTGTCATTAATGGAGGAGCTGTGGATTGGAGGAGCAAGAAGCAGAGTACATTAGCGATGTCTGCAGCAGAAAGTGAGTACATAGCTGCATCAGATGCTGCAATGGAAGCCGTCTGGATTAGGAAGTTTGTATCAAGGCTTGGAGTTATGCCTTCGATTCAACGACCTATAAAAATGTATTGTGACAATTCAGCTGCAATTACATTTGCCAATGAACCTGGAATCATGAAAGGCACCAGACATTATCCGATCAAATATCACTATGTGCGAGAGCAAATAGAGATTGGGCAGATCGAAGTACTCAAAGTTCACACAGATGATAACTTGGCAGATCAATTGACGAAAGCTCTTCCTGGCACTAAGCTTTATAAGTTAGCTAAAGGAATAGGTCTTCGTAAGGCTGAAAGTTTCATGCCCATTTGTGATTAGTATTTGGATAAAGGATGTAATAGACAATTATTGATTTTATGAAATAAAGTATTGTTTATGTTTTATTGTCTTGTTGAAATATACATATATCCTGTTTTTGCATGTTTATATCCTTGAATAATTTTATTATTCTAAATTTGTCCATTGTCGGTTAATGATATGGGAATATCATTAAATTAAGACAAATGTGAATGTTGGTGAGAATATACTTGAAAGTATATTGATGCGTAGTCATACCAAATTCACATGATATTCTAAGATAGAGTATAGGACTTATCCCAACTAAACATGAGATTACTTATGGATCTTGTCATCAAGTAATTCATGAAATAGTTATCCTCAGACTTGAGATACCAGATAAGAGTCATGGATGTAGTGCACTTTTGTAAAGCAATCTACCGCTTACCGTAACTGGAAGTTATAAGGATTGTTTTCAGAAGTGTTGCAAAGTTCATGGGTTATTCTTGTAGTCAAGAAAGAATTTGTTCCTTCAAATTTTGTTTGAAGTATAATACTGTTGGGCCCCTCGTAGGGTTGACAAAATGTTTGCGTGGCCACGCCCAAAGTCTATCTGGAATACGTTCAGATGTTTTGGTAATTTTGTTCAATCAATAACAACGAGAAACAGAAACATTAATAAAGAGTGACTTATATCCATTTCTTTATTAATACAGTATTAGTAACAAAAGGATAATAATAATGATGAATCATTAAAGATTTTCCAGGAAATCTAGCTCGGGTCGGACTAGGGGCATTGGAGTGTTGCAAGACGCCAACCAATGTCATTTTACTATTAATAGTTAACCAAGTGGGAGTTGTTGAAATGTGGTTAACGATTTAATATGTAAATGTCTAGTATCGAACCCGAGACCTCGGGATTGCACACATTACAAATGAGTATTAAGGAATAATAATAAATGTATTTTATATATTTATTATTAGCACGAGAACTTAACGACCGTTAGTGTTTTCCGTTAAATGACTAACGACCGTTAAACGCAAATAAGGAAAGAAGTGTTTGTATGGAATTAGGAAACAAGGAAAAGATCTAGAACCCTCCTTGTGGGTTTAGATCGACCGGCCTATGGGTGGATCGACCCATGGGTTTGCTTTTCCTCCAAGTTTCTAATTTAGTATAAATACAAACACAAGGGGTCTTGGTTTTCATAACTCTTGAACACACAATTATCCCTAAAAGTTTTCTTTGTTCTTCCTTTGGGTTTGCCGATCGAATCATCTCCTCCAAGGGGTGTTTGGATCGATTTTTGTTAAACAAAAATCTTTCTTGTGTTTTACTTGCATAACCTTAATACGGTTTAATTTGTGTGTACAAGAACGAGGTAATAACTCACTATAGTTATTATCAAGAGATCGAATAACAAAACGGTAAGGGGTTATTCATTGATCTAGTTTAAATCATATTCAAGATTTATTGAAGTGCATTGGGTACGTTTTCTATTTATGTTTAAGTTAATATTTGTGTGTTATACTAATTGTTTGCATGCTTCCGCTATTATGTACTTTGTGTTATGGAATTATATGATTATCATGAGTGTCAAATTCCAACAGTGACTTGTATGGTGACCTTCTAACAATTAGTTGGTGCTTTGGAACTAGTTAACAATTTTATATGGAGTACTTGTTTGACGATTATTTGCTTAGGAAAGCATTTGGGTTATGTTTTAATATATGAAAAAAAGCCAAATTATAATGCGAATATGATATTAAGAGCAAAATCGATCATCACGTAATTTTTCTCCCTATCTCACGTTCTCTTCTCCTCTCCCTTTATCTCCTAACCGAGTTTTAGAAAATAAAAACAAAAAACCCTAATCGACCCGTCGCTCAAAGGAAATTATATTACATTGAAAAAGTGAGATATAGCCCATCCATGAACCAATCAAAACATGGTACCTATAGCATTATAAAATTCCAACAGAATTGTAATTTGATGATTCCATTTTTTGTCATTTTCTTTGACCGACGGGAAAGGTACTTGTAGCGTCAACGGACCAATGAGCTCAGACTGAGGCTGATGTTGGGTTGAAACTTATATTATAAGTGGAAAGTTGAATTTTACATTTTTATAAAGTTGTTTGACGAATTAATTGAAGCTGAAACTTATTAATATAAAATCATATATCAAATTAAATTAACATATATTTCCAACTCTTATGTGATAATTTGTTATATTTTGAAAGACATTTAAGTTATTTGACTAGCTATAATGTGACAAACCGCAATTTTACAGGTCAAAACTATTTACAAAACTCAAATTATTTATTTTGAATTTTACATGAGGACATTTTACGCATAACTTTCTAGTTAAACCGCGTAAACAAGAAACACCCTCTCGTGCACTACGACTCCGAACCAAATTTTGGTCTACATATTTTTAGTACATTGTCAATACTACAATGCATATTTTATTACAACTTGCATTTACTTTTTTTATTTATTTATATTAATAAAATAAATAAACAATTTTACATGATTTTTATGCATGAACAATATACTCAATACTCCAAATGACTATTCTAATACATTTTTTTACACTCAATAAAATGTTCCAAAAATTCAAGTATTTTGTATTTTGAATTCATTTATTATATATATTTTAAATATATGTAATTACGATAATTTAATTAATAACGAAACGTTACTTATTTTAAACACCCGATACTTACACAAAACACATTTATAAAAATTTTACAACTTTTATACATTTTATTTTGTTCCACTACAATTTATTTCGATCTAACTTAATACCTAAACATTTAAAATCATTAAACTTAGATATTTTGACACAAGAATAATAAATGAAGCATGGCAAGGCCATACCCTCTTCTCTTCCCCTAAAATTAGCAGACACCCCCCCCCCCCCCCCCTCCCAATTTTCCACTTTGACTACACTCTGTTTTCGAGTGTATTTTTGGAATGAAAAGTAAAGTGAAGAAAAGTGAAAGAAAGAAAAGTAATGAAAAGAGTAGAAAGTTAGTTGTTTACTATGTGTTCTCAAGTTTGAGAGAAAAATGAAAGAAAGTGAAACAAATCTTTTATTTATTTTTTTCTTTAAGAAAAGATAGCAAAAAAATATATTAAATGTATAATCAAGTACAAATAAACACATTAAAAATCACACTAACAAACAAGAAATATGGAAAACTAGAAAGCACGCCCACATTTGTACAATTGTGTGTTTACTTTCACCCCAATATTGGGGTGAAAGTTTTGAAAGCTAAAACACTCAACTTTACTTCCTTTTATTTACTTTCCTCTTACTTTACTTTGTTAATAAAATCTTAATAACACAAAAAAAAGTTTGATTTCTTTACCTTTGCTCTATTCACACTCCATATAAAAACTAAAGAATATAATGTAAACTTTCAATAAATGGACATACTAACTCATTATTATATTTCTTTTAACCTATATATTTTCACTATAAAAGAAAATGAACTAGCTCACTTATTTTACCACAAGAAAAATTTATATGGTTCGGCCAAGGATAAAACACAAGAAGAAATATTTGGTTTTGGCTTAAAAGTGCTTATTTAGTGTTTATTCGGGTTTATATATTAGTATTGTTGTGTTTTGGAGTGCTAATTTGGGCTATATTATTCTTGATCATATCATAAATCCATCATTATCAAGTAAGATTAAAAATTATCTTTATACTTTTAGATATGTATTTTATACATCTTGTTGATGCAAATAATGTTCTAAAAATATTATTTATATCTTTCGATAACTTCACATTTTGATGATAACAAAATGTGAAATCACTTTACGTTAAAATTAACGTAAACAAGTTTTTAGTCGAAAGATCCCATTTCTACGTATATCACTCTAAGTATGAACAAACAAATTTACAACTTGACAAATGATCAAAGAAGTGAATTTGTGTTTCAAACTTCACATTTTTAATGTGACAAAATATGTTTTCAAAAATACACTTTACAAGTTATTTTTGAATTATAAAAAAATGTTTTATTGGAAAAATAAGTTTAAATATCATAACAGCTATTTTTTCACCCAAAATCAGCTCCAAACTTCCCAAAATAAAACATTCATCACAAAAAACAAAAAATGGAGCGTTCTTGTCTGGCACGGTACCACTAAATTTAGTGGTACTGCGTGACATTTAGTGGTGTCGTGTCTTTATAACGGTCAGATTTCTTCTGCCTATAAATATCAGCCCTCTTCACAGTTTTTGGGCATCCTTTTTCACACACAACTTTCTAAGTTCAAAACTCTTAACACTTATTTTCTTCTTGATCATTTAGTTTAGTTTTCTTTTTCTTAAAGAGTGATCCAATCATCCAACCAAGTGATCACCTTCATTCCTCTACTAGTGAAAGAGAAGAACACAAGGTATCAAAGAAGATACAAAGTGTTGTAGTTATAGTTAGTGAATTTGTAACACTTGTTACATACTTGTTGTATTCTAGCATACATCAAGTTCATTTTTCCTTTGAGAATTTGTGAGAGTAGATCATTGTGATCTTGTCGAGATCTTGAAGATCTCTTGTAGCTTATGAGCTTGTGTGTTGATCAAGTAGATCAAGGGTAGATTGGGTAGATCGAGTCAAGAGAGAGTAGATCATTGTGATCTTGTTGAGATCTTGGAGATCTCTTGTAGCTTGTGAGCTTGTGTGTTGATCAAGTAGATCAAGGGTAGATCGAGTCAAGAGAGAGTAGATCATTGTGATCTTGTTGAGATCTTTAAGATCTCTTATAGCTTGTGGGCTTGTGTGTTGATCAAGAGGATCAAAGGTAGATCGGGTAGATCGAGTTAAGTGTGTTGATTGTGTGAAGTAGTAAGGATCGTGTGGATCGTGATAAATTGGTACTAGCTAAGATTAGTACTCGACATTTAGCTTAGTGTCGGAAATAAGGATAAGCGACGTTGTACAGTTTTCTCCTCCTGAAGGGAGCTTTGTTGACATAGTGCTTAGAACTCTCGAGTGTGGTACTCGGGGAGTGGAGTAGGGCGAAGAAGAGCTTCGTGACTGAACCACTATAAATCTCCTTGTCCCGGTTTGATCTTTTCATCTCTTTTCTTTATATTTATTGTTTATATTAGTTAGTATTGTTTAGTGTTCATATTGGTGTTGATTGATTTCACAAAAGAATCGAATCAAAGTTTTTCACAAGTAAGGTTTTAAAAAGAATTAAAAACCGGTAAAACTATTCAACCCCCCCCCCCTTCTAGTTTTCCACAATTGGTACTAGAGCCACGTCAAGCAAGATTTTAAAATAAATTGTATTTTAAAACTTGAATCGATCAATGGATTTCGACAAATATCAAGAAGGGCAATCTATGCAATGACCACCACTTTTTGAAACCGATTGTTTTATATATTGGAAAACAAGATTCGAAATGTATGTGAAATCAAAAGACATTGATCTTTGGCACATTATTACTGAGGGTGACTTTCAACCGATTCAAAAGAATCCGGAAACTAAAAGGGATGAAATAGTTCCTTATAGTAAACAAAGTGATGATCTTAAAAGAAAACTAGCCAAAAATGATGAGGCTAAAATGATGATTTATAATGCTTTATCGAAAAAGGAATTTGAAAGAATTTTTATGTGTAACACGGCAAAAGAAATTTGGAAAATTTTGTTAGTCACTCACCAAGGTAATAATCAAGTCAAAGAGAACAAGATAGATCTTCTTGTGCAACAATATGAACAATTTTCCATTCCGGAAGATGGATCTATTGATAATGCTTTTGCTAGATTTAATACTATTATCACTTGTCTTAAAGCTCTTGATGAAGGTTATTCTAGCAAGAACTATGTTAGGAAGTTTCTCAGGGCTCTACATCCCAAATGGAGAGCAAAGGTCACCGCCATTTAAGAGTCAAAGAACTTGGCAAAATTATTACTTGAAGAACTGATAGGAAACTTGAAGGTTCATTAAATGATAATCAAGAAAGACTCCGACATAGTTAAAGGCAAAAGCGAGAGAGTTAGATCTCTAGCATTGAAAGCCAAAAAGGAGTCTAGTGATGAGGAAAGTTCGGATTCCGATAGTGAAGATGAAGAATATGCACTAGCCGTTAGAGACTTTAAGAAGTTCTTTATGAGAAGAGGTAGGTTCGTTAGACAACCTCGTGATGAAAAGAAGTCGTTACAATAGAACCGAGATGAGAAGAAAGGAAAGAGTGATAGGAGATGTTTTAGATGCGTAGATTCCAATCATCTCATAGGAGAATGTCCTAAACCACCGAGAACAAACAACCAAAGAGCTTTCATAGGAGGCACTTGGAGTGATAGCGGTGAAGAAGAAGAGAAGAAGCCCAACGACGAAACAAGTCTAATGGCTCAAGCTTCAAATGAGATTTGCTTGGGAATCGACTTAGAGCCCAATGAATGGGTCAAGGCTAGTGGATGCACTAATCACATGACGGGTAACCGAAGTCTATTCTCATCATACAAGGCTTACAATGGAGGTAATGTCACTTTCAGTAGCAAACTTAAGGGCAACATCATAGACAAAGGTACGATTACTCAAAACTCCCTCACTATTAGAAATGTTGAGCATGTAGATAACTTAGGATTTTACTTGCTTAGCATTAGTCAAATGGCAGACAATAAGTGTAGAGTTATATTCTCCGAAGAGGGTAGTGAGATGACTAAGAATGGTAAGACCATAGGAAAAGGAGTTAGGAAGAATGGCTTATTTGTTATGAAAATAGGAAATAAGCCTCAGGATAAGATTTGTCTAGCAACCATAGATGACAACTCTACTCTATGGCATAGGAGACTAGGTCACGCCAATATGCGTTTAATACAATCATTGCCATCTAAGGAACTAGTTAGAAACCTACCTAAGATTAAGTTTGATAAATACTTTTATGACGCTTGTAAAGTTGGAAAATAAGCTTATTCTAGTCACAAAGCTAAGAATATGGTCTCGACCTCTAGATGCCTAGAACTCCTTCACATGGATTTATTCGGTCCATCCGCTGTAACACCCCCAATTTCGCGATACGCAGCGAAATTCAAACTGGGTGTTACCTTATGGCATAACAGTTATAATAATATAAAACGATCTATAATTGAGTCGTTTTAAAATATTTATCATTTGAATGTCAGAGTTTACAAAGTGAGGTCCCAGCGGTTTCAAGGTTTACAAAATAAGTTTTCGAATGATAATAAAATTTATAGACTTCTTGATGTATCCGTGCTCCTCCGTGCCATCCTCGTTCATTATGGACCTGAGATAAACATGCTAAAAGTGTCAACACAAAGGTTGGTGAGTTCATAGAGTTTGTAAGTAAAATAATTGATTTCAATAGTTTCAAGTGTGAAATGATAATTGTAATAAATACAAATATTGATAAAATAAGTAGTGGGTTAAGTTGTTATACACCCATAGTTAGTTTGTTTTCCCTAACCGGGTCAACACAAAAGTAGTTCGTTTGTTTGCCCTAACCGGGTCAAAGATTGAGTGAATGCATAGGATTTTTATGCTAATAAGTTGAACACAAGTTTCAAGTTTAAGAGAAAGTGGGGTACGTTGTTATACGCCCAAAATGTAGTAGTGACAGTACTGTCTCATGACTACAGTACTTTAGTATTGTAGTTCAGTATATTGCCCTAAGTCTCATGACGCTCAAACCTTAACGAGTACCGCTCAAATGGCATGAACACACAAAATTAATGGTGTGAGTTATGACCCTCGGATAGGAGATTGCCGTCTACCTATTTCCTTCAAATAAAGTGCATTTTACTAATCCAGCTAGCAACTAAGGCCATCTTCTGGATAGTTCAAATAGGCAGTCAGCCTCCAACAGATCTGTTCACTATATTCGTATTCAATCGCAAGTGATTAATGGCTCATGATGGGAGGGACTTGTAACAGTGGCAATAGTAGTGGTAACTTAGGCAATATCAATCAGGTATAGCATACATAGCATACAGAAAATAGTACTTGTGTTCATGTTCGTAGCATGTATCTCCCTAGGAGATAGAAAAACGTATGAAAGTAGGTATATGAACTCATGGTAATTCGTAAAAGTGTAAAGTACTTGTTTAAGTGAAAGCAAGAATTATGTTTCAATAAACGAATAGAGTGTGTCATCAACTGAGTACAATGTTTAAGGTAAATGAGTAAATTTGTAAGTAGAACGACCATGTATCTCCCCCAAAGTGTTCAAAATAAGTAAAAGAAGGGGCTATGACTCACCTTGGAATGTGGTGACGTAAGTAGCGCAACGGTGCTAAGGAGTATGGCAGAACAGTATAAAGAAGTATAGCTCAAAGAATACGGAATCGGCATAACCTAATGAATATAAGCTTGTCTCAAAATATGACACGCGGAAAGTAATCGATACGTATGAGTTTCAAAAGATAGAGCGTTTTAGTTTTCGTGGAATATTCGTATCAATGCTCGTAAAAGTTTAGTATCACAATTCGTGTGGTGGTATGAAGTCATAGACTCAGACAAAACGCACGCCAAAGCATAAAACATATAGCATAACTATAAAAGGTAATAAACACGTATAAAAGAAGAATAAACCGGTAAGAATCAGATAAGCAGATAAGTAATTTAGATATGTGGATTAGTTAAGTTTAACTAATAAATAGTCTTAGAAGTTTCAACTTATGTTTATTGGTTATTGGGTTAATAATCCAATGATAATCCAATCACAGTCCGTATAATAAAGTCCGATAATAAGTAATTTGTTATTAAGTCATAAGTCCATTAAGAGTCCAATACATTAGTTCGTTTATGGTCCAAATCATAGTCCAAGATATGTCCAATATGAGTCCAATACATGTAGTCCATTACGATATATAGTCCCATCAGATTTTTAATGAATCCAATTAAGTAAATAAGCTGAACCAAAATATATTCTATGTCACATAAGCTCAAATAATAAGTAATATATAATAAGTTGGAAATAAGCCGTAGTAAATAAGTAAAATCAACAACACGGACACTAACAAAACCCGACCCACTTGGGCCGCGGTTTGGCTAGCGAGCCGAGGGACCAAGCGCAAACCCAACACCCACGTTGGGTCGGTGTGGGCTGCGAACAACATCACCAAGCAGACCCAAAATTGGGCCGCGTTGGTGGACTAATCAAAGCAAGCCGAGCACCCGGTTGGGTGTGGCTGAGGTCGTGAGCAACAAAAACAAGCACCCCATGTTATGCAGCAATTAAACAAACAAAACGCACCCTATATGGGTGGTATTCCCAGTCACGGTTGAAGCAAAACAAACACCCCTTGGGTGGCCTGTGACAGCAGGTAACAAACAAACATCCCCTCGGGTTATATTTGCAATTCGGGAATCAAATAAACAAACAACAACGACAACACAACGCGACAACAACCAACAACCTGTTTGGCTGTGGCCATCTCTCGACACACAAAACATAAGCCAAGAAAGTAAGCTAAATTGATAAACACATCAAAATAAGCTATAAACTGAAATAAGCCAAACATCCCCTCGGCTGTGGCTGTGGTGACTCAACCCGAGCCAATCACCACCTGTGGTGGTTTCCAGCCGAGAACCAGGAAAAACACCCTATGTTGGCTCGCTATGAATTAAACCGAGACACAATCTTCGGGGTGGCTTTCAGCCGAGAGCAAACCAAACAAACCCTTTGGGGTTTTGTTTTGGGCCAAATATACAAGTAGCCCGGTAGCTTAAGGTGTTGGGCTTTTTTAGCCCCAAAAAGGTCGCTTTCTCAAAATAGCCCAAAAAATAAGCGACTTGCAAAAAGTCGCTTAAAGCGACTTTTTTGTCAATTAAGCGACTTACTATTTGTGTCTTTTTGCAGCCAAAAAGTCACTTTTTAAGCGACTTTTGCTAGATTTTAAGCGACTTTTTTGTCTATTTAAGCGACTTTTCGCTAGGGGCCAAAAAGTACACGCCACGTGTCGCTCTCACATTTAGTCGCTTATTTCTTTGGCTATTTTGAGAAAGCGATTTTTTTGGGGCTAAAAAAACCCAACACCTTAAGCTACCGGGCTATTTGTAGAATTGACCCTTTTTTTTATACCACTAGCAAACAAACACAATAAGCTATGTGCTTATTCAAATAAGAAATAGAGGAAAAGAAGAAAAATAAAATAAAATAAGATAAGCAAATACCCTTCGGTGTGGCTGTGGTGGATCGAGCAAATAACCGAAACACATAAACACCATATAAGCTTAATAATCAATCAAACCAAAAAGAAATAAGCATATGAAATCCATCACAAGACCCATACGGGTTTCGGCTTGAAACCCACTCGGGTTTAAACCCGATCCGATAACAAAATAGATCAAACAGACGCCTCTTAAATAATTTGTACCACACGAAAGTTTATCAAAAACGTTTTTAAATCGGATTTATTCCACAACAATAATATTAAGGATTTATATTCGGAATTTGATCTAAACGATCGACATACCCATGATGTCGAGGGAGAGAGAGACGTGGTGGTGCGGCTGTAGTAACTACGACATCCTTCTGGTGTTGATAATGATGGCGATGGCGGTGTGAGGTGGCGCCGATGGTGGTGGTGGTGTCGACCACTGGTAATACAAGAGAGGGAAAGTGGAGATAATATCTTCTCTTTTTTCTTTTGTGTTGATCGACTGAGAAGGAAATAGATATATAAAAATTTAGTGAGGCAGTGGGTGAGGCAGATAAGGTATATGAGAGAGGGAGAGAAAGATAAGAGATAAGATAGGATAGGTGGTAGGTATATAAAGATAAGGGAAGAATTTTATTACTCACCCCGTATACTCCGTGCCCCGTTGAGCTCAAGTGTAAACGCGGTACAATGGTTTGGCAAAACTGTAAACAACACATTTTTGGGAACGTTTTTATAATAATAATACAAAAACAAATTTATTGATTCTGACAAATAATTATTTGATTTAAGCCATTAATAATGTAATGTTGGTACGCGTTGCGTGTCATTTTTCGTTGAAAGTGAGATAACTACTCGTTAAATAATTGAATGTGAAAATAAACGTTCAAAGAGTAATAATTCGAAGTAGAGTGAATTATTTAACTTGGGAAAATTTACCGGTTAACTACCGGTTACAGTAATTGTTTTTACGTTATGGTAAAAGTCAAATAGTCAACCAGTCAAAGTCAAGTCAACTTGAGTTACGTCACATTAGTTGGTTGTTGTGATTAGATAAACTGATAACGTTTAATCTTAAAAAAAAGATTCGACGTAGAAAATGGATAAGTATTCTTTCATTAGAATATTATATTAATTTAATACAAGGTGAAATTTACTGGTTGTTACATCCGCCGTATGGAGCTATGGAGGAAATTACTACACCTTAGTAATAGTTGATGACTACTCTAGATATACTTGGACTAGATTTCTTAAGAATAAGACACAAGCTTTCGAGGAATTCAAAATCTTTAGTAAAAAAGTCCAAAATCAACTAGGGTGTACAATAGTCTCAATTAGGACGGATCATGGTCGGGAATTTGACAATGAAGTGCAATTTGGAGTATATTGTGATGCTAATGGTATTACACATAATTTCTCGGCTCCACGCACTCCACAATCAAATGGGGTTGTTGAGCGGAAAAATCGTACTCTACAAGAGATGAATAGAACGATGTTGAATGAACAATCAATTCCGCAAAAGTTTTGGTGTAATGCGGTGGACACCTCAACTTACATACTTAATAGGATTCTAATTAGACCTATCTTAGGAAAAACACCATACGAAATCTTGAAAGGTAGAAAACCTACTCTAGATTACTTTAGAGTGTTTGAAAGCAAGTGCTTCATGCTAAACACTAAAGACTACCTCACCAAGTTTGACCCAAAGTCTTACGAAGGTGTTTTCCTAGGTTACTCCTAAAATAGTAAAGCCTGTGTTGTCCTAAACAAGGAAATAATGAAAGTCGAAGAATCACTCAACCTAACATTCGATGAAAGTCCTCCACCAACTAAGACATCACTCTTGGTGGATGATGACTTAGATGAAGAAGAAGCCATTAAGGGCAATGGCAAGAATACCTTAGAAAATGACATTGAGGATGAAATAGTTGAAGTTGACGAAGTTGTCAACATTAAGGAATCCAAAAACCATCCAATTGAAAATTGTTAATACAAATATCGTCCCAAAATCGTTATTTATATTTTACGATCTTTGCTTAGTTTTGTTAATGACAATTACAAAGTATATCTTTAAGAAAATTATAAATACTAGCTAAAGTCTCTTTAGAACACATTTTACATTTCACAAGTTTACTTGGAAATACATTTCATACATATACATGATTATTTCCTTAAAAGGAAACTTTATTTCTTAAATGATACAATGACATCACGGCATGCATCATATATATAATCTTGGTAAGATCTTGTAATATCTTGGATAAATCTTCAAGTAAGATAGTTGACATTGGATGATCTTGATATGACAACACAAAGATATGGAGAGATTGGAGAGATTTGGAAAATCTCTTAGCTGTCTTACCTCTGGCATGTCCACGGATCCCTTCGATATGAAGGACGGATCCCTTTTAAGGGATCCGCCGGATCCGTCGAGTGTGTATCAGCTTGCCTATAAATAGCAAGCTGATCACTTGGCCTTCTCATCACTCATATAGCTAAAGTACATACTCATTCATATTACTAACATCATTCATTCATATCATTTGATCTATCTTTTGTAGCAAAGAAGATTAAGCATCAAGGTTCAACACAGACGTGTAAACCTTTAGTTACTGTGTGATCTTTATGTAATTCACACATCATTATTTGTATCATTTATCACAGTGAGTGTGGTTAGTATTTTAGTCCTCAAAACACAAAGAGTGTAGGGAGTGGTTGTACCCTTGTGAAAGAACTCGACATTTAGCTTAGTGTCGGTAATTGTATAGGCGACGTTGGGTTAGTTCTGCCCTGAAGTAGAACTCGGTGTTTAGCTTAGTACCGGAAAAGGAAGTAAGCAACGTGTAAAGGTTTTCTCCACCTAGAAGAGAGTTTGTTTCTTAGTGAAGGATAACTCTCGAGTTAGAGGCTCGAGGAGTGGAGTAGGGCAAGGAAGAGAGTTCTTGTAGCCGAACCACTATAAACATCCGTGTTGTGTGGTTTGATCTTTCCTCTCTTTACGTTTCATATATATTGTGTGAATACTTGTCTGAGCTTGTTTCCTTTGAATTAACATAAAGTAACAAAGCGAATTAATTTTAATCGGTAAAACTATTCAACCCCCCCTTCTAGTTTTCCACAAAAATGTCAAAGGAAACCTAAACCAAAGAACTCTTAGGTCACAAGCACAAACAAAAGTAATTTCTTTGTTTTATATCAACCGTAGAACCTAAGAATATCAGTGAAGCGATTAAGGATGAAAGCTGGGTAGTTGCCATGCAATAAGAGTTAAATCAATTCACCACAAACCAAGTTTGGGATCTAGTACCTCCAACTAAGAATCAAACCATCATAGGAACTAAGTGGGTGTTTAGAAATAAACTCGACGAAAATGGCATCGTAACTAGGAATAAGGCAAGGTAGGTAGCACAAGGCTATAACCAACAAGAAGGAATAGATTACAATGAAACTTATGCACCCGTAGCTAGATTAGAGTCTATTAGAATACTCCTTACCTATGCTTGCGCTTTAGACTTAAAATTATATCAAATGGACGTGAAAAGTGCATTCCTAATGGTTATATCAACGAGGAGTATACATTGCACAACCTCCAGGATTCGTTGATTTTGAGAAACGAATCATGTTTATAAACTCAAGAAAGCACTTTATGGTCTCAAACAAGCTTCCTATCATACCAAACCTCTCAAAAAAGAATCCTTCGACTATCTTCGTCTAGGTCTAGGAATGAGGGAACATATCCCATAAATCTTATGACTATCTAAATAATGAAGCCAAAATGATGCTTTACAATGCCTTACCTAAGAAAGAATATGAAAGAGTTTTTATGTGCAAAACGCTAAAGATATTTGGCAATCTCTTATTATCACTCATCAAGGGAACTCACAAGTCAAAGATAACAAAATTGATCTTCTTGTTCAACAATATGAACAATTTGTTATCTCTGAAGATGAGACCATTGATGGTGCTTTTGCTAAGTTTAATACTATTATTACATCTCTAAAAGCACTTGACGAATCTTTTTCTAGTAAGAACTTTGTCAGGAAATTTCTTAGAGCACTTCATCCTAAGTGGAGAGCAAAGGTGACGGCTATTGAAGAATCCAAGGATCTCTCAAGCATGACACTTGATGAGCTCATAGGAAATCTCAAAATTCACGAAATGGTGATGGAAAAGGATTCAGAAATAGTTAAAGGGAAGAAGGAGAAAATAAAGTCCATTGCCTTGAATGCTAGAGTTGAGTCAAGTGATGATGAAGAGTCTTGTTCAAGTAGCGAAGACGAAGAATATGCCATGGCCGTAAGAGATTTCAAGAAGTTCTTCAGAAGACGAGGAAAGTTCGTAAAACCACCTCGTGAAGAAAAGAAATCTTTACGAAAAGACCGTGATGATAAAAAGGGCAAGTTAGATAGGAAGTGCTATAGATGTGGAGATTCTGGTCACTTTATAGGTGAATGTCCAAAGCCTCCAAAGAACAAGTCTCAAAAAGCATTCGTTAGTGGAGCTTGGAGTGATAGTGAAGGAGATGATGATGAGCCTAAAAACAACGAAGTTGCCCTTATGGCTCATGACACAGAAGAGGTACATTCTGACTCATACTCCTCTATAGATGATGAAACCTTAGAAATAGAATATAACAAGCTGTGTGATATCACATTAAAAATCATCAACAAAAACAAATTCTTGAAAACTAAAACAACACTTTTAGAAAAAGAAGTGTATTGGCTTAAAGAAAAAGAGATACGAATGGAAAAAGGGAAAAATAGTAAAGATACATGTGTCTCTTGTCAAGAACTAAAATTAGAATTAGATGCACTAAAAACTTCACAGGAAGATCTCATTAAGCAAAACTCTAAGTTTAAAAGGTTTGATAAAAACATAAGTTGTGCAGATGAGATAATGAAGATGCAAAAACTTCCTCATGATAAAACCGGATTAGGTTTTATGAAACTAGGAACCTTAAGTGACTTTAAGAAACAAACTGTGAATGAAAAAGAAACTGTTTCAACTAAGTCAGAGGCTCACGGATCCGACGGATCCAATATTTTGGATCCGCCAGTTGTAGCCAAGGGATCCGCGAGTACAGAAGGTTCAGAAAACAGACCGTACTGAATTTGTTAAGGTCACTAGAAAACCTAGCACTAGTACAACTAATAACAAGCTAAAACCAGCTGTGTTTATAGGGAGAGGTCAAGCTAGGAATGAGTATAGAGTTAAAACAACACAACAGAGACCTCAAACTAGTTTTCCCAAACACCCCTTTCCTAAGAGTAATGTTAATTCACAACATCATTATCAAAATAATTGGAACCAAAATATGCCTAGAAACTTTCAAGGTCCCAATTACATGCCATGTAACTATTATCCTCCATTTGCTTACATGAACCATGATAATGTTATGTTTAACACAAACGGACCCATGAGATATTGGGGACCAAACGCTTGAGTCTTTATTGAACTTAGGTGTGCTTAAAAGTTGAACTTGAACCTGATGAGTGGATCAAAGATAGTGGGTGTTCAAGACACATGACGGGAAACAAAAGCCTTTTCTCCACTTACCAAGTGTACGACGGAGGTAATGTCACATTTGGTAGCAAGCTTAAAAGTAAAATCATCGGAAAAGGTACAATCTCTCATGACTCTCTCTCTATTGATGATGTTGCTCATGTTGATAATTTAGGTTTTAACTTACTTAGTATAAGTCAATTGTGCCGTAAAAAGTATAACGTCCTTTTCAGTGAAAATGGAAGTAAAATACTTAAAGATGGCATAACAGTAGGAAAAGGTGTCTTAAAGAATAACGTATATGTTATGAAATTAGATAAAACACCGAAAGACAAGCTTTGTCTTACTTCTCTGGACGAAAACTCAACCTTATGGCATCGACGCTTAGGTCACGCCAATATGAGGTTAATTCAATCCTTATCATCCAAAGAACTCGTTAGGAACCTACCTAAGTTAAGATATGACCAACACTTTTGTGATGCTTGCAAAATTAGGAAACAAGTGCATAATAGCCATAAGGCTAAAAACATGGTATCCACATCTAGATGTCTAGAATTACTACATATGGATTTGTTTGGCCCGTCGGCTATACAAAGTTATGGAGGTAATTTTTACACATTAGTAATAGTAGATGATTACTCTAGGTATACATGGACTAAATTTTTGAAAACCAAAAATGAGGCCTTTGATAAATTTGAAATTCTAAGCAAGAAAATTCAAAATCAACTAGGATGTAACATAGTATCTATTAGAACTGACCATGGTCAAGAATTTGACAATGAAATCCAATTCGGAACATTCTGTGATAAAAATGGAATAACTCATAATTTCTCGGCTCCTCGAACTCCACAATCTAATGGTGTAGTAGAACGGAAAAATAGGAAAATTCAAGAAATGAGTAGAACTATGTTAAATGAACAAAACATACCTCAAAAGTTTTGGTGTCACGCAGTAGATACTTCCACATATATCCTAAATAGAGTTTTAATTAGACCATTTTTAAATAAAACTCCTTATGAACTTTATCGAGGTAAAAAGCCTACTTTAGGATATTTTAGGGTGTTTGGAAGCAAGTGCTTTATTTTAAACACTAAGGATTATCTCACCAAATTCGACCCAAAGTCGTATGAAGGTGTATTTCTAGGATATTCACAAACTAGTAAAGCATACATAGTTTTGAACAAGGAAACCTCAAGAGTCGAGGAATCATTGAACGTAACATTCGATGAATGTCCACCTCCCTCTAAGACATCACCTTTGGTAGATGATGACTTAGTTGAAAACCAAATGGTTGATAATCAGGAAAATGTTGAAAATGATAAAGAAGATGAACCAATAAAAAGAGATTTAGTCAACATCAAAGAAGATAAAAGTCATCCATTAGAAAACGTCATAGGAAAACTCAATGATAGAACATTAAGATCTAAAGCTCAAAATGAAAGTAATTTCTTTTGTTTTGTTTCAACAATAGAACCTAAAAATATAAATGAAGCAATAAAAGATGAATCTTGGGTCATTGCGATGCAAGAAGAATTAAATCAATTTATTAGGAATGACGTTTGGACATTAGTTCCTCAACCTAAAAATCAAACCATATTTGGTACCAAATGGGTTTTTAGAAATAAAATGGATGAAAATGGCATAGTATCTAGAAACAAAGCTAGACTAGTAGCACAAGGCTACAATCAACAAGAAGGAATAGATTACGATGAAACATTTGCACCCGTAGCTAGACTTGAGTCTATTAGAATACTACTTGCATATGCATGTGCACATGATTTTAAATTATTTCAAATGGATGTCAAAAGTGCATTTTTAAATGGCTTTATAAATGAAGAGGTATATGTAGCACAACCTCCCGGCTTTGCCGATTTTGAAAAACCAAATCATGTTTACAAATTAAAGAAAGCTTTATACGGACTTAAGCAAGCACCAAAAGCTTGGTATGATCGACTTAAGACCTTCTTAGTTGACCATAAGTACTCCATGGGCCTAGTAGATAACACTCTCTTCACCAAGAAAAAGGATCACATATTATCATCGTCCAGATATATGTGGATGACATTATATTTGGTTCAACTTGTCAAGAGTTATGTGATGATTTCTCAAAAATCATGCATGATGAGTTTGAAATGAGTATGATGGGGGAACTTAACTTTTTCTTAGGTCTCCAAATAAAACAATTAGAAGATGGGATATTCTTCAACCAATCAAAGTATATCAAAGATATGCTTAAGAAGTTTGGTCTTGAAGACTCAAAACCAACGAAAACACCTATGTCCTCCGAAACCAAACTCACAAAGGATGAAGAAAATGAATCCGTAGATAACACTAAATATAGGGGAATGATTGGTAGTTTACTCTATCTTACGGCTAGTAGGCCGGACATTATGTTTAGTGTTTGTCTATGTGCACGTTTTCAAAAAGATCCCAAAATATCTCATCTTGAAGCCGTTAAACGGATATTTAGGTACATCAAAGGCACTACACATGTAGGATTATGGTATCCCAAAGGAACGGGTGTGAAAACCATAGTGTATGCCGACTCAGACCATGCCGGTGACTATGTTGATAGGAAAAGTACTAGTGGTATTTGTACTTTTGTAGGATATTGTCTCACCTCATGGTTCGCTAAGAAACAAACAGCCCTCGCAATCTCAACAACAGAGGCAGAGTATGTGTCTGCAGGAAAGGCGTGTCAACAAGCACTGTGGATGAAACAAGCTCTAGTAGACTATGGAATCGAACTCAACGACATCCCCATTCTTTGCGACAACAAAGGAGCTATCGACCTCAGCAAAAATACGGTCCAACACGCTAGAACCAAACACATTGAAATACGTCATCATTTCCTACGCGACAATGTTCAGAAGGGAAATATCTCAATTGAGAAAGTTTCCTCAGAGGACAACATTGCCGACATTCTCACAAAACCTCTCAAAAGAGAACCCTTCAACTACCTCAGACTTGGATTAGGATTAATGGAACTTAGTGATTAGAATAGACAATAGCATAAACCTTAGTTTAACCTAACTCGACACTAAACCAAAAACTGTGTTTTGATCCCGCGAATCCAAACGATAACAAAGGCGGATCCTTTGTTAGGGATCCGCCGGATCCGTCACATGCACAGGTTGATATATTATAAAATATACAACACCATGTACTATTCATCACTCTCCTAAAACTTATCACCTACTGAATTCGTCCCATACTTCACAAAATTCACAAATTAAGCCATTGTTCTCAACCAAATTCTACTCCAAACATCACTGTAAGTATCCTTATCATGTTTATACTCCTAATCTGCGTCTAGGATTTCTATTTCATGCACAAAACCAAACCTTGGGGTTATGCATAATTCTTGAAAAATCATGAAGCATACTTTCTAAATTGCAAAACAAATCATGTTTTTCATAGTTAGGAATTGCATTTGATAGTACATTGTCATCATTCATCAAAAACCCCATGAGAAATTTTTGCTAAAATATTCTCACGACTAGGAAAAACGGTTTTTGGACATTGTTCATACAAATACAAAAACGTTAGGTTTTAAACATCACTTGCATCATGTCTCTTGAATGCTAAAGGGAATACATAACTAATATGTATTTTCGGGTACATTCAAATGTAGCTACATTGAAATAGGAGTGTTTGGATTATCTCTTGTTTTATTATAAAACTTGCACAAACATAATTTTCATGCATCAAAATGAGTCGAGATAATCGCACCTCCACATTGTCCCCATGTAGGCACACACTAGACATATATACTTCTTTCTGATAATTTCAACTAAAACTATATATATATATATATATATTTTTCATGTCTAGGATAATCATGCCTCCCGTCACCAACTATGATCACAAACACACCGTCAATTACCTACCTAAACACCATAAAACCAAAGGACTTAGTGACCAACAGGTTGAAACTTTCAAAGCCCTAGAAAAACACTACGTACATGAGGGTAGGTTTGTAGAGTCCTCATTCTATGAAGGAACAAATCTTAGAGAACAACTAGCGGCCATTCATTTTGATTCCCTCCTAGATATCAACGAACCAATCATTCCACGATTCATTTTAGAATTCTATGCTAGCGTCATTCTAGAGTCAAATGATCATGGTTACATTAACATTCGCTTCAGTGTCAATGGAACACAATACAACATTCCCTTAAATCAATTCGGTGAGGTCCTAGGAGTTCCAAGTTATGGAACAAGTGTCTATACTGATAAATGGTCATTAACTATTCTTGAGTCAAATCTTGAACGAACGGCACCATATGCCACTCCTTTAGCCTCAAAAGAAGTCATTCGTGAACATCTATTCATTCCTAGAAACAACCCCACTAGGATGTATCGAGGTAAAGAAGTAGCTAGAGATCCGTTTGCTATGGAGCAAAATGAGATTAAGCCCGAGTTTAGGAAATTGGAAGAAGTTTTAAGGGCAAATGTCATGTGTACGGTAGGAAACCTTGATCACATCAATGCTTGTCTTTGCCGCATGATGTACAATGTTTCAACCCGTCAGCCCTTCAATCTTGCTTACTATATCGCCAAGAGAATGGCCGATATTCCAGTTCAAGGAAAAATGGCATTACCCTATGGAATGCTCTTAACCCGTCTTTATCGAGCATTTGCACCCATTCCTAGAAATGCCTTAGGCTTTGTTCCCGACTATGATGAGATCCAACGCACCTTTGCTCCCTTAAGCGACCATAGGGTAGCGCTTGATAAAGGCAAATGCCCTCGTGTTCCAACCTCATCATCTTCATCATCAATGAGTGACGATGACGGCTTACCAAATTCAAGACTTCCTCCACCCGAGTACTTGAGACAACTTCCATCAATTCAGAATGAATCACCTGAGCATCGTCAAATGAAGGGAATGGTGAAGAATTTAGGTCGATGGATCATGAAACTTCACAAGGGAATGAAGAAGTTGAAGAAGAAATTGAGTTGATAGGAGTGTTTGGAACTAATCGTTTCTAGACAATGTTATGTTGAATGGTTATGTTATTAACTTGTTATGATACTACTTGAACTTTATGTGAACTAATCAATCCTTGCAGGTCGATAACACTTAGTGTTATCAATTTTCAAAAAGTAAGCCTATGTTTGGCTTAACTTCTATTAAGGTAAATTCATATGATCGGATTATTTTATGATTAAATATGTGTTGGTATCATCATATTTAGTTGTTTTGCATTACATATTAGATGATAGATATGCTCCAAGAAAATTTTCGGATTTTCATCGAAAAACGCGAAATATGACATTCTCTCCGTGATGTTTTAGCATTTTTGCCAGACGGATTCGGCGGATCCCTTACTTTGGATCCACCAAGTGTTAGCGTTGGCTCCGTCAATTGACCACCTGCAGATCAGGCGGATCCCAATTTAAGGATCCGCACGCCTTGTCGTTTGGATCCGCAGGTATAACAGTCAAACTCTTAAAACTTTTCGACTTATCCCGATTCTTTGATTTTAGTCTCTAGTGTTCTCTAGATTAAGTTCACTGATCACTAATAACACTTAGAATGATTAGGAAATTCTTAGAAACTTAAGAACAAAATTTCCCACCAAAATTTGAATTTTCAAACCTTAGGAGTAAGTTACCTTTCTGTTACAAGTAAGGAACCCTTTTTAGGGATCCTTCAAATCCGTGGGTACATCACATCACAGGATTTTCCACTACCCATTAGCATTTACTGCATATCTTCTTCTTCTTACTCAACATAAGTTCTATGGATTGACTTATGTGATGTGATTTGCACAAATTTTTGTTCCAAATCATTTAGAACCAACATTCTCTATTGGATTCACATCAAATCCAAACACACAGACTCATATACCTTCTGCCTATAAATTAGTTCTTTAGGATCATCACTTCACACAACAACCATTTCCTCTCCTGTACATCTTAGCTATCATACTTCAACATGACTAAGTCAAACAACTCTTCCACATCTAGACCTTTAAGAAGAACAGCCCGCATTAGTGTTAAACCTTGTTGTTTTATCAACTTAGCTAACTCCTCATCTGAGGAAAATTCTCCTCTCAATATATCATCACCCATTGCTAGTGAAAATTTCCTTACACTCTCCACCCCAACACCATCAAATGTTGTTATACAAACACCACCACCAACCATTACTCCAATAGCCACTACTCTACCACCGGCTCCAAACCAACCTGTTAGATCACCATCACCACCAAAATCACCCAAACTCCAACCCTTGGAATTATTTAAGACTCCTCCTACATCACCACATCTTGATGACTTAGAAGAACTTTCACCAAAATTACCCAATCTTCCACCCATGACCTTTGAAGGTCAACAACCCATGCTTTTTCACCCGGTTTACCCAGATATCCATGGCCCTTTATACAATGATACACAATCATCCCAACCTCAACCACAACCTCTATCACCCACATCTACTCTAGTTGCCATTGACGAGGTAATGTGGATGAATATGCCTTAAACCCAAGAAGAGATAAGTGAAGAGCTCAACCGTCTCTACACTCTCTCGGGTATAGTTGATCACCGCCTAAATGAAGCCATGGACATCCAAAATATACTCATGAACTCCCTCCAAACACCACTAACAACCAATGAACAACAACAACAACCATCCAACAACAACAACCAACCAACCACCACCACCACCACCACAAAACTTGGAGCCGAGTCTTCCTCCCGGTTTTTCAAGTCATGATTGCGCGCATAGTGAGAGAACATCTCACTTGGCCCAAAGGACCAACATTTTGGTCCATGAGCTTCAAAACGAGATGAGGTTCATCTTGAACCATGTTCTCGAGCGTCTCAATGCCATCTCTCATCCTCCTCAATAGGAGCTTTCTAGTCTAGTTGTTATGACCTTTTAGATTGTGGGTTTAGGTCTTTTTATTTCTTTCTAGGATGTCTTTTTATTGTACTTGTAACATCATTTCATCATTGTGACTTTTGTCACAAAATTTTCAATATCTATGAATGTGATGTTTTATGCTTATGAGTGATCAACATATTGCATATTATCATTATCTTTGATAACTAACATCTTTATATAGCTTGTTGTACTCTATATCATGATTGCTTTAGGTACAAATAATCATCAGACACTTACTTTGACTTTTTAAAGTCAAAACATATTAAAAGGCTTGTTTGGAAGAACACTTCACATGCATTCTACTTCTTCATAGAAGTTATTCATCACTAACACTTCATTTGCAGCATATCATACCCTTCAAAAGTATACGTTGGTACTCGAATAATGGGGAGTATACACCGAGGGGGAGCATATCATATTCTAACCATTTGTTTTGTAGGATCATGCATCATTACCTTGTTACTCCATTTAGGGGGAGTATCAAACAAGGGGGAGCTCTTAAAGTTCTCAAAATCGCATTCCACTACGCAACTCTTCTTTTTGTTTCGACAAAAAGGGGGAGAAAGGATTAAGTGTGCATAACTGTGAATCATCACAGTACATATACTTTTTGCATAAAAAGTTTTTAAACTCAAATAAAACAAACTTAATCTATATTTTAAAAGAACTCATGCTATACTTATTCTTTTGCTCAAAAATATACTTTTTGTTTTGTCATCAACAAAAAGGGGGAGATTGTTAATACAAATATCGTCCCAAAAATGTTATTTATATTTTACGATCTTTGCTTAGTTTTGTTAATGACAATTACAAAGTATATCTTTAAGCAAATTATAAATACTAGCTAAAGTCTCTTTAGAACACATTTTACGTTTCACAAGTTTACTTGGAAATACATTTCATACATATACATGATTATTTCCTTAAAAGGAAACTTTATTTCTTAAATGATACAATGACATCATGGCATGCATCATATATATAATCTTGGTAAGATCTTGTAATATCTTGGATAGATCTTCAAGTAAGATAGTTGACACTGGATGATCTTGATATGACAACACAAAGATATAGAGAGATTGGAGAGATTTGGAAAATCTCTTAGCTGTCTTACCTCTGGCATGTCCACGGATCCCTTCGATATAAAGGACGGATCCCTTTTAAGGGATCCGCCGGATCCGTCGAGTGTGTATCAGCTTGCCTATAAATAGCAAGCTGATCACTTGGCCTTCTCATCACTCATATATAGCTAAAGTACATACTCATTCATATTACTAACATCATTCATTCATATCATTTGATCTATCTTTTGTAGCAAAGAAGATTAAGCATCAAGGTTCAACACAGACGTGTAAACCTTTAGTTACTGTGTGATCTTTGTGTAATTCACACATCATTATTTGTATCATTTATCACAGTGAGTGTGGTTAGTGTTTTAGTCCTCAAAACACAAAGAGTGTAGGGAGTGGTTGTACCCTTGTGAAAGAACTTGACATTTAGCTTAGTGTCGGTAATTGTATAGGCGACGTTGGGTTAGTTCTGCCCTGAAGTAGAACTCGGTGTTTAGCTTAGTACCAGAAAAGGAAGTAAGCAACGTGTAAAGGTTTTCTCCACCTAGAAGAGAGTTTGTTTCTTAGTGAAGGATAACTCTAGAGTTAGAGGCTCGAGGAGTGGAATAGGGCAAGGAAGAGAGTCCTTGTAGCCGAACCACTATAAACATCCGTGTTGTGTGGTTTGATCTTTCCTCTCTTTACGTTTCATATATATTGTGTGAATACTTGTCTGAGCTTGTTTCCTTTGAATTAACATAAAGTAACAAAGCGAATTAATTTTAATCGGTAAAACTATTCAACCCCCCCTTCTAGTTTTCCACAAAAATGTCAAAGGAAACCTAAACCAAAGAACTCTTAGGTCACAAGCACAAAACAAAAGTAATTTCTTTTGTTTTATATCAACCGTAGAACCTAAGAATATCAGTGAAGCGATTGAGGATGAAAGCTGGGTAGTTGCCATGCAAGAAGAGTTAAATCAATTCACCACAAACCAAGTTTGGGATCTAGTACCTCCACCTAAGAATCAAACCATCATAGGAACTAAGTGGGTGTTTAGAAATAAACTCGACGAAAATGGCATCGTAACTAGGAATAAGGCAAGGTAGGTAGCACAAGGCTATAACCAACAAGAAGGAATAGATTACAATGAAACTTATGCACCCGTAGCTAGATTAGAGTCTATTAGAATACTCCTTACCTATGCTTGCGCTTTAGACTTAAAATTATATCAAATGGATGTGAAAAGTGCATTCCTAAATGGTTATATCAACGAGGAGGTATACATTGCACAACCTCCAGGATTCGTTGATTTCGAGAAACCGAATCATGTTTATAAACTCAAGAAAGCACTTTATGGTCTCAAACAAGCTTCCTATCATACCAAACCTCTCAAACAAGAATCCTTCGACTATCTTCGTCTAGGTCTAGGAATGAGGGAACATATCCCATAAATCTTATGACTATCTAAATATTTCATTAGAAATATTAGAGTCATCCCTCGTACCCCTCTTATGACTAGTTGAATATTTCACTGAAAATATTGAAGTCATCTCGTGTGTCTCGTCTCATGACTCTTTAAATATTTCACTGGAAATATTGAGTCATTCTTCACATCCCTCGTATGACTACTTGAATATTTCACTGGAAATATTAAAGTCATCTCTTTTCGTCTAGTCTAGGTCTCCTCGGCAAAAGAATTTATGATGTATAAATTCATTCCTCGTGTCACAAAGTCTCACTAAAATAGCGAAACTTATTCGTCAAAAATCAAAATGTTACAAAAATTCATCCCTGCAGATCACGGCCCCACTAAAGTGGCACGACATCATTAAATTTAATGGTACCATGGTACCGTGTATCTGATATAATCCGTATTTCATTCCTCTTTTCCCACATTATTCATTTTTAAACTTCCCAACTTCTGCCATTGCTGTCAAAACCGAACCCCACAACCCAAAATTCAATTACACCCTTTCAAGATCATATTCAAGGCATTAATTTTCAAGATTATCAACTACTTCCACTTTTCAACATAAATTGTAAGTCATTTGACTATAATTTTCTTTAATCTTGAGTCTAGGGTTTGTTCATACATGAAAATTGAATTGGGGTTTTTCAATTTTGATTGAGTCTTTAGGAAATTAGGACTAGGAGTAGACAATGTATAACAATCATGATTCCCTTAACTTAGGATTTGCATAAACCCATCTATATCATACATTTTGGTCCAAATTTTGCTTTTGAGTAAATAGTTTTAAGAGGAATCAAGTCTAGGATACTTGTTATTGCATTAGGAGTCATTAACACTAAAGTCTTTGAAACTTAAAACTTTTGGCGCCAAAACGTTGAAGTCGCCTAACACCCCAATTCCATTGTTTTCGAAAAATTTCACGAAACTAGGATCATGAAATATTTTCATGCATTGTTGATACAAACTAAAAACGTTCTTCTCATGCAATCATGATCTCGCGAATATTGATCGAATTACATAACTAATATGTATTTATCGACATATTCTTTTGAGCAAAAGTGAAGTTAGGAGCGTTTGGGTAATCTCATTATTTTTAGTTTTAGAGTCGAGATTACCGCACCTCCACATGGTTTGCATATAGGCACACACTAGACACGTGTCTTTAAAGCAACTATTCTCAATTTTAATTTTTCTTAAAATTTTCTTATAGGTAACAAAAATGTATCACGAGTATGATTTTGATCATCTTCTAACCGACACCTATACTCCCGAAATCTCTCGTGAACCTACAACACCCGGTAGTTACATTCGTGCCTATGTTAATCTTGAAACCCGTCGGTTTCATGAAGGTTGAGTCGTTGATCCATCCTTAGTCTATTATAGGGATAGCAACACCTCATTTAGAGCTATAGGATTTGATTGCTTGCTTCACATCAACGAGCACATTTATCCTTATTTTGTGTTGGAATTCTTTCAACAAGTTGAACTCGTACGTAACGTGGATCAATCTCTGTCACTTTGGTTTTGGATCCGAAGTTTCAAATTTGTCTTAACTCTTGAGCAATTTGCTCAAATTTTTCGAATCCCCAATCATGGGCAATGTGCCTATACTGAAGATTGGTGTCTTGAGTCTCACTTCAACTATCGAGAAGAGAATAGTCCATATTGTTCCTACATACCCTCTCCAACCGAACTTACCAAACTCATTCGTACTCATAAGTACTCTTCTTACCCAAATCCAACAAAAATTCATTTGGAAGAGGTTCGTTATGAACTACTTTCTTGGGCAGTCATCCTGCGAGAAAATGTTCTCAGTCTAAACAGAAATCGTGAGCAACTTCCGGCGTGTTGTGCTCAGATGATTTACTGTCTTCACACTCAACAACCGTACAATCTCGCATACTTCGTCGCTAAGCGAATTGTACATCTCAAGGGTAACAAAAATAAATTGATACCCCATAGGATGTTCCTAACTCGTCTCTATCACCACTTCATGAACTTTCATCCTTACCTTCGTGGTCCTCAATACTCACTCTTCAATCCCGTCATGAAACCCCTAAATGAGTCATATATCTCATCTATTCTCATTTCTGAATCTTCCACCCACTATGCACCCTTTGATGATCTGAATCATGAGGAAGAGATGCATACTCAAGACGAGAGTGTAATGAAAACGGGAGCAAGCTCAAGTCATAAGTAGTTAAGGAGGGATTAGTACTCCTATTAGGATTTATCCTTGGTAGATTACATTAGGACTTAATACTCCTATCTATCTTGCATGCTTGACATTTATTCTATCACCTTGCATGATTTTCAATTATATGATTCTTGGATGATATCTTATTTTGTCCTTTTTGCATGCTTATAGATTATCTTAGAAAATTGCATGATAATCTTTAATTGCTATGAGTAGCTTAATATGGGACATATTAGGCAAATAAATCTTTAGTGGTTTGAGGCACTAACATTTCCTGCAAATAGTTCCCCTAGAAAACTTCCCTTTAGCTGCCCAGAACTAGGCTGCACAGGAAAATTCGTGACTTCCAGGTCACGATACCGTTAAATAGGCCATGATACCATTAAATTCAACGGTATCGTGCGGTATTTAGTGGTACCGTGCCCTTGTTTGACGAATTTTTACTGTTTCCTCTAGCTCCCTACATCCCTAACCTCAAACCTGCAAAATTTTGCAAATTCACAAACACCTTAAGATTCCCTCACTACACCATAGGACACTACCACCAACTTTAATTCAAATCCCACAACTCTTGCCTATATAAGGCCTCACCATTGTAAGCTTATCTTGCATCTCATCTTCAACCTCACATTACCCACTCACCATATCTTCCACACAAGGATCAACAACCCACATCTCCAAGAAACCTAGGATTACCATAAGACCACCATCAAAACCTCTCTTTGTTGATCTCACAAAAGATGATGAAATCACAACACCACCTTCCCAAGCCACTCCTAACTCACCATCTCCACCTAATGCTTCTTCCAAAACATCATCTACTAGAACAACATCTTCATCATCTCCTTCTTTGAACACCATGCCATCATCCATGGACTACACACTCTCACCTATCACCCCATTGGATCATGCCATGCCAACCCCATCACCAACACACTCACCACCACCTCCTTCTCCAATCATGGGCCAACCTATCCAACCTCACCCTTTTGACCTATATAGTGCTAATTGCCTATGTTGCCTTCACAACCGTAACCTCATCTTCTTTTTGAGAGATAAGATACACTTCATGTTCTCCTATATGGAGCATCTCTTGACACCACCACCACCTCCAATCATGTCACCTTATCTACCTCCCACTAGCCCATTTAACTAAACATATTCATGTTTAGTTTCCATCAATAAAAACTTAGGATCTCTTTTGGAAATGAAGCTTATCTTAGGGCATCTTGTCACTAAGGATTTATATGTGATTCTCTTAGTTTGTTTTTATGCTTTTTGTTGTAGTCATACTTCATGTATGACATTTCTTTATATGAATGGATGGGCTACTTATGTGGTTGTTTTATCTTTTACAGTTTTGGCTTTTTAGCTCTTTTATTAGTTTTATGGTTGGATATTTGTCTTGGTTGCTACATGTTAGATATTATATATGTGTTATCTAACTTTGTTTTGTAGCAAGAACCATTGCTCGATTCCTTGGTGTCCTCCAAACGAGGGGGAGTATACATCAAATAGGAGCCTTAGCAACCTTTTTACTTCGACAAAAAGGGGGTGAAATGAGATATAAACTCATTAAAAACTTGTTAAAATTAATCTTTAACTTAAAATGAGTTTATGTTTTGTCATCATCAAAAAGGGAGAGATTGTTGATGCAAATAATGTTCTAAAAACGTTATTTATATCTTTCGATAACTTCACGTTTTGATGATAACAAAATGTGAAATCACTTTACGTTAAAATTAACGTAAACAAGTTTTTAGTCGAAAGATCCCATTTCTACGTATATCACTCTAGGTATGAACAAACAAATTTACTACTTGACAAATGATCAAAGAAGTGAATTTGTGTTTCAAACTTCACATTTTTAATGTGACAAAACATTTTTTCAAAAATACACTTTACAAGTTATTTTTGAATTATAAAGAAATGTTTTATTGGAAAAATAAGTTTAAATATCTTAACAGCTATTTTCCCCCAAAAATCAGCTCCAAACTTCCCCAAATAAACTTTCACCACAAAAAACAAAAAATGGAGCGTTCTTATCTGGCACGGTACCACTAAATTTAGTGGTACCGTGTGACATTTAGTGGTGCCGTGTCTTTATAACGGTCAGATTTCTTCTGCCTATAAATACCAACCCTCTTCACAGTTTTTGGGCAACCTTTTTCACACACAAATTTCTGAGTTCAAAACTCTTAACACTTCTTTTCTTCTTGATCATTTAGTTTAGTTTTCTTTTGCTTAAATAGTGATCCAATCATCCAACCAAGTGATCACCTTTATTCCTCTACTAGTGTAAGAAAAGAACACAAGGTATCAAAGAAGATACAAAGTGTTGTAGTTATAGTTAGTGCACTTGTAACACTTGTTACATACTTGTTGTATTCTAGCATACATCAAGTTCATTTTTCCTTTGAGAATTTGTGAGAGTAGATCATTGTGATCTTGTCGAGATCTTGAAGATCTCTTGTAGCTTGTGAGCTTGTGTGTTGATCAAGTAGATCACGGGTAGATTGCGTAGATCGAGTCAAGAGAGAGTAGATCATTGTGATCTTGTTGAGATCTTGGAGATCTCTTGTAGCTTGTGAGCTTGTGTGTTGATCAAGTAGATCAAGGGTAGATCGAGTCAAGAGAGAGTAGATCATTG
This sequence comes from Artemisia tridentata subsp. tridentata, assembly GCA_021014915.2. Classification (NCBI taxonomy): domain Eukaryota; kingdom Viridiplantae; phylum Streptophyta; class Magnoliopsida; order Asterales; family Asteraceae; genus Artemisia; species Artemisia tridentata. The sequence continues at coordinate 396,560,143 of CP139509.1, read as the reverse complement.
TGATCTTGTTGAGATCTTAAAGATCACTTGTAGCTTGTGGGCTTGTGTGTTGATCAAGAGGATCAAGGGTAGATCGGGTAGATCGAGTCAAGTGTGTTGATTGTGTCAAGTATTAAGGATCGTGTGGATCGTGGTAGATTGGTACTAGCTAAGATTATTACTCGACATTTAGCTTAGTGTCGAAAATAAGGATAAGCGACGTTGTACGGTTTTCTCCGCCTGAAGGGAGCTTTGTTTACATAGTGCTTAGAACTCTCGAGTGTGGTACTCGGGGAGTGGAGTAGGGCGAAGAAGAGCTTCGTGACCGAACCACTATAAATCTCTTTGTCCCGGTTTGATCTATCCATCTCTTTTCTTTATATTTAATGTTTATATTAGTTAGTATTGTTTAGTGTTCATACTGGTGTTGATTGATTTCACAAAATAATCTAATCAAAGTTTTTCACAAGTAAGGTTTTAAAAAGAATTAAAAACCGGTAAAGCTATTCAACCCCCCCCCCCCCTCCCTTCTAGTTTTCCACACATCTCAAGTGCTTATTTATACAATTAATAAGTTTAAATACTTATTTAAGCTCATTTCATTTCATATATCACCAATATACATATTTGTCAATTTTTATTATGAAAACAAGTAAACATATAATTAACAAGGTCATTTTAATGATAAAAATGAGTATATACAAGTTCCATATCATTTTTGTTTGATTTATGGAAATTAAAGTCACAAAGTGCTAAATAATGATTTTATTTATTCCTACACATTTACTAATTATTTCTTCAAGTTATGGATTTTTATTATGTTTTTATTACTATTATTGAACTATAAAAATTGTTGAAGAAATTGGTGGAATGGATAGTTTTGGAGTTGATTTGGAAGTGTTGAAATTAAGTTTTTAAACAAATATATAAGAGGCTGTTCTTATTTTATTTTTTTACAGAAAGATGAACTTTTATTTTATAATATTTAACTAAAGAAATAGAAATTAGATTTTATAATGAAAATGTGGTCACTTGAACGAATAAAAACGGACTTATAACGAGTATGTTACGAGTTTCTAAAGTTTTAATAACTAAAACTATTTTCAGAAAAATAGTTGCTGTTAGGATTTTTACGCAAGGTAAAACCGGACTTTAAAAGATAGACCGAGTACCCGAGGCCTTAAAATATGTTAGTATGCTTTAATACCTTCGCGGGGATAGGTAGAACTTTGAAAACGGAATTATAACGAAGAAGTTATGGCTCGGGGAAGTTTTGGACGAAATATACAATTTTTGACAGCTTGTAGTGTTATACATGCTGTCGGGATTTTAACGTACTTTTTCGACTCATTTCTAGTCCAAGATGGAAAAGACTTATAAAATACTTTACGTAGATCATGTTATTACCTAACAAACGAGCTTTCACGGGAGTCGTAACTCTCAAAAACGAAGAAGTTATAGTCAATCAAAGATATGCCGAAAATATATATTTTTACACTATTCACAGCTTTTATTAAAAAGCTGACGGGAAATTTGGGGACATTTTTATGGGTCTTATCGATGGAAAGCCGAAATGGACTAAATAAAAGTTGTAGCTTTTTATGTATACATGTTAGTCAAGTTGGAAACTTTTTAAAATATTTATTAACGAAACTACGAGATATACGTGTTAATCACTAAAATTATATATTTTGACTATTGGTAGAAAATATTGACGTAAATATATTTTCACAACTAAACCTATATACAAACATGTACGGTTGATATAACATTTTATAAATTGCATATACGACATTATTACATGACCTAAAACATATTATTTATTTAAGTTGTGGTTAGAGTATTGCGCCTCGATTTCCGTATACACATTTGCTAGTATTGCATTACTATCGTTTGAGGTGAGTTTCATAGCCCCACTTTCACTTGTTTTTACTACTTGTTTTGAGTTACTTTGGGGTGAGAATACATACTCGTTTACTCAAATACATGTTCATTTACATGAACACATTACTCGCTACTGAAATACATTACTCTTTTACTTAACTACATTGCTTGCTTTCACATACGGAAACAAGTGCACAAAACATTTACTTATTGCCTAAGTTACCACATTAGCCATTAAATCCTCACAAATCATGAACCGTTAGTTACTTGTAAGCGTGAATGTTGTGAATAGATCTATTGGGTTGACACCCCCATCTGGGCTGGTCGCGCCAACTGATCAAACGGACGCATACCATTTGAGGGCATACTAGGTGTTTGGCTAAGCACCTACCAGGACAAACAGACCGACTATACTTGTCACATTTGTGCAAATCGCATACATATTATGTTAAGGCTTCGGGGTCATGAGCTTAGGGCAATAGTATTACTTTTCTATAACATTGTATTCGTTATAATGGTCATACACTGAAATCTTGTGGTCCATGATACTAAATTACTTAATGGTAAACGTTTATTTCCAATACATTGTGAGTGACACAATGGTCTCTAAAACTTTATTATGACATTGTGAGGGATACAATGGTCACAAAAACTCTTTTTGGTCTACATTACTTTTATTCAACATTATTATTTAAACCTATGAACTCACCAACTTTATGTTGACCTTTTTAATATGTATTTTCTCAGGTTCTTAGACGCGTTGCATGGTTAGCACATGGAGCATCATTACTAGAGTCACATTTTCGCAGTCTCATCATTCGAGGATTTATTGTACTACTTTTAAAATGTTTGGTCATTGAAACATTTTCTTCTAAAACCTTATTGATGAGATAAAATGTGTATTTTAAAACGACTCATGTACGTCGTTTGGTATGACTGTAACTTTGTACTATGAACGTCATGCCCCCGGAATAACATTCCGCTGCGACCATTTTGGGGGTGTGACAGATTGGCATCAGAGCTAAGGTTATAGAGAATTACGTTGCATTTAGGACCTAGACTATAACCACTATATACGTTGGGACACGCCTTATTAGTTTACACCCTTTTCGCTGCATCCCACGTACTAACTCACTAAAACTGTCATGTATACTGATATATTTTAATGGCACCTAAAACTTTTCATAACAGTACATAACATCGTTTTACATAAAACTTGTTACAGTCTGCCGATTTTCCCCTGATTAGCTTACTAACCGTCTGTGGAGACTAATTTGAACACTCGTCCCATGCTTTTGTAACACCATACTTTTGGAACACCTACTTTCTGGACATAGCTTTATAACATCTCATTCTTCCTCACTTTTTGCAGTTTTGAAGAATCACGTCACCAGGAATGTAACGACGGAGCTCGACAGCAATGTTTACCATTACATAATACTAATTTCTGATTTCGAGGACAAGATGGAAGAACTTGTCGGTCACCGCTCTGACACCCACATAACCGACGTATTTACTAATGCCCGACAGTGAGACGAAGCTATCCGAGGTCAAGACTATGGAAACCGAAACCGAACCAGAAGATCAATCACCCGAATAAGACCTCTCGAAAGACGAGGAGGAGAACCACTAATAGGCCTACTCCTCCCACCCGACCAGAGTCTATCACTAGAAAATCCATTCACCACTCCATCCTATTACCGGTGACACGAATGGCGCATCATGAGGAACATCACGCACCAGTAGAAACAAGCCTTGATGACCAACCTACAGTCTCATTAAACCAGAGTAAAGACCAAGAGGCTGAGTACGAATATTCTATCCTTCTCGATCAACATTCATGATACTTATTGTCTATCACTATATCTCATTCATACTTAATCAACATTCGTAATACTTTTTGACTTTTCGCTTATCACTTGTTCACAGTCGTGACACTTATTGTCTTTCTCATTTATTGTTTGCTCTCAATTACCCTCAATCAACATTCGTAAAGCTTATTGGCTTTTCCATTTATTGTTGTTCTTATTTAGCATTCGAGCTGCGTAATGCTTTTCTCATTTATTGTCTGTCCTCATTTGGCACTCTGTCTTTCAGCATTTACCCCTCCTGATTATTATTTTGACACCTTGGTTCTCTCAGTTAATTAATTAATTGTGTTGATATTCTCTATCCCTCCTCTTTGCTATCATAATGATTTATGGTTCCTCCATTTACATTTATTTGGATCATTTGTCTTTCTTTTACACATTCATTCGTTTGTTTCTTTGTTCATACGGATGTCAAACCTGTCTTTTAAGCATTCTTTGTTCTTGACATCTAAACCTATTTACTATTGATATGATTTATTGACCCTTTCGTTTGCATAAATCAATCGCGTTATGCTTCTCCGTTCATACACCTAATCTTCTTTCAAGCATTCTTTGTTTTGACATCTAATTCTATATATTATTATTGTGATTCATTGATTCTTTCATTTTTGTTAATCGATAGCAGTTTGCTTCTTTATTCGTACGGATATCTAATCTTTCTTTCAAGTATTCTTGGCTCATACCAGTACGAATGTTCTTTCTATTACCATTGTTGATCTTTTCGTTTGTAATCTTTCCTTGTTAGCATTTTTTGTTCTTAAAATATTATACTTGACATGATTCCTTTGTTGTTCTTATGATTCGATAGCTCTTTCATTTGTACTGTAATCTACTTCTCGTGACTATCACTCATTTCATTTGCATTGACATCTACTTCTTTTGGCTATTAGTGGGCTTTCTTGGTCGTTCCATTTACATTGATCGTTAGTACGCATCAGGGCTTGGAGCAGCACTCCAAGTCAACAGGTTGCAGGTCGCACGTGATCGACAGAAGAGTTACGTTGATGTAAGGTGTTAACCCCCTTAAAATTTCAAGTCAGAGATATGGTTATGTTAAATGTTTCTCCATGAAAAGACGTGACACGGTTCGGAAAATGAGGGAAGCTGAACCCGCGATACATTGGATCATTCAAGATTCTGGCTAGGGTCGGCCCAGTGGCTTACAGACTAGAGCTTCCGCCAGAGCTCAGCAGTGTACGCAATACATTCCATGTTTGCAATCTCAAGCAATGCTTATCAGACGAATCGCTCGTTATTCCGCGGGACGAAATTCAACTTGATGACAAACTCGACTTTTTAAAAACCGATAGAAATCATGGACCATGATTTCAAGAGATTGAAACACAGTAGAATTCCCATCGTCAAAGTTCGCTGGAATTCTCAACGGGGTCCCGAGTACACTTGGGAATGAGAAGACCAAATTGGTCAAAAATACACACACCTCTTCGCTGACACCACTCCAGCGACCAACACTGACTGAATCTCACGGACGAGATTCCTTTTAAGGGTGGTAGACTGTGACAAACTGCAATTTTCCTGGTTAATACTATTTACAAAACTCAGATTATTTATTTTGAAGTTTACATGAGAACATTTTACACATAACTTTCTAGTTAAACCGCGTAAACAAGAAATACCCTCTCGGGCACTACGACTCCGAACCAAATTTTGGTCTACATATTTTTAGTACATTGTCAATATTACAATGCATATTTTATAACAACTTGCATTTACTTTTATTATTTATTTATATTAATTAAATAAATAAACACTTTTACACGATTTTTATGCATTAACAATATACCCAATATTCCCAATGACTATTCTAATACATTTTTTACACTCAATAAAATGTTACAAAAATTCAAGTATTTTGTATTTTGAATTCTATTTATATATAATTTAATTACATGTAATTACGATAATTTAATTAGTCATGAAACGTTACTTATTTTAAACACCCGATACTTACACAAAACACATTTATAAAAGATTTACAGCTTTTATACATTTTATTTTGTTCCACTACAATTTATTTCTAGATAACTTAATACCTAAACATTTAAAATCATTAAACTTAGATATTTTGACACAAGAATAATAAATGAAGCATGACAAGGCCATACACCCTACTCTTCCCCTAAAATTAGCCGACCCCCCCCCCCTTTCCAATTTGACTAAGTTGACATTATATATTTCTTTCAATAAATGCACATACTAACTCATTATTATATTTCTTTTAACCAAGATATTTTCACTATAAAAGAAAATGAACTAGCTCACTTATTTTAACACAAGAAAAATTTACAAACTCTTTTTCTCTTTATATGGTTTGGCCAAGGATAAAACACAAGTAGAAATATTTGGTTTTTGCTTAAAAGTGCTTATTTAGTGCTTATTCGGGTTTATATATTAGTATTGTGGTGTTTTGGAGTGCTAATTTGGGCTATATTATTCTTGATCATATAACAAATCCATCATTATCAAGTAAGATTAAAAATTATCTTTTTACTTTTATATATGTATTTTATACATCTCAAAGTGCTTATTTATACATTTAATAAGTTTAAATACATATTTAAGCTCATTTCATTTCATATATCACCAATATACATGTTTGTCAATTTTTATTATGAAAACAAGTAAACATATAATTAACAAGGTCATTTTAATGATAAAAATGAGTATATACAAGTTCCATATCATTTTTGTTTGATTTATGGAAATTAAAGTCACAAAGTGCTTAATAATAATTATATTTATTCCTACACATTTACTAATTATTTCTTCAAGTTATGGATTTTTATTATGTTGTTATTACTATTATGGAACTATAAAAATTGTTGAAGAAATTAGTGGAAGGGAGTAGGATAGTTTTGGAGTTGATTTGGAAGTGTTGAAATTAAGTTTCTAAACAAATATATAAGAGGCTGTTCTTATTTTATTTTTTTTACAGAAGGATTAACTTTTATTTTATAAGATTTGACTAAAGAAATATAAATTAGATTTTATAATGAAAACGTGGTCACTTGAACGAATAAAAACGGACTTATAACGAGTAAGTTACGAGTTTCTAAAGTTTTAATAACTAAAACTATTTTCAGAAAAATAGTTGCTGTTAGGATTTTTACGCAAGGTAAAACCGGACTTTAAAAGATAAACCGAGTACCCGACGCCTTAAAATATGTTAGTATGCTTTAATACCTTGGCGGGGATAGGTAGAACTTTGAAAACGGAATTATAAAGAAGAAGTTATGGCTCGGGGAAGTTTTGGACGAAATATACAATTTGACAGCTTTTCGTGTTATACATGCTGTCGGGATTTTAACGTACTTTTTTGACCCATTTCTAATCCAAGACGGAAAAAACTTATAAAATACTTTATGTAGATCATGTTATTACCTAACAAACGAGCTTTCACGGGAGTCGTAACTCTCAAAAACGAAGAAGTTATAGTCAATCAAAGATATGCCAAAAATATATATTTTTACACTATTCACAGCTTTTATTAAAAAGCTGACGGGAAACTTTGAGGACATTTTTAAGGGTATTAACGATGGAATTAGCCGAAACGGACTAGATAAAAGTTGTAGTGTTTTATCTATACATGTTACTCGAGTTGGAAACTTTTCAAAATATTTATTAACGAAACTACGATAACTAAACTACGAGATATACGTGTTAATCACTAAAATTATATATTTTGTCTAGTGGTAGAAAATATTGACGTAAATATATTTTCACAACTAACAAACATGTACGGGGGATATAGCATTTTATAAATTGCATACACGACATTATTGCACAACCTAAAACATATTATTAATTTAGCTTGCGGTTAGAGTATTGCGCCTCGATTTTCGTACACACATTTGCTAGTATTGCATTACTATCATTTGAGGTGAGTTTCATAGCCCCACTTTCACTTATTTTTACTACTTTTTTTGAGTTACTTTAGGGTGAGAATACATACTCGTTTACTCAAATGCATGTTCATTTACATGAACACATTACTCGTTATTGAAATACAATACTCTTTTACTTAACTACATTGCTTGCTTTCACATACGGACACACGTGCGCAAAACATTTACTTATTGCCTAAGTTACCACATTAGCCATTAAGTCCCCACATGTAACATCCCCCAAATCGGCACGGCGGAAGCATACAGGTCGTCGGGTGCTACTCGACTGTTATCACAACACAAGATACAAAGAACGGTTTCACTTCAGCCGTTTAGAAAGAGTTTCATAATTTAAAACATTCAGTTTACATCATTTAAAAAAATAGCGCAGAAAATACAGGCCCATAAAAGAATTAGAGCGGTCCCAAATAGTTTTCAGAGTTATCTATGACCATGTCATGCCATTCGCCAAGCTCCTCCAAAGGTAAGTCATGCAGCAAAAGACCTAACACCTGAGATAAAACATGCTAAAAGTCAACACAAAGGTTAAGTGAATTCATAGGTTTACAAATAAAGTAGATGATCACAAGATTTCAAGTTTAAGAGGAAGTGGGTTACGTTGTTATACACGCGTAAGTTCAGTCATTACCATTGCACTAAGCTCATGACACCAAAGCGTTAACCGGCATCAATAACCTTGATGTAAGTCGACAGTAACCGCGGTATAATAATAATAGTATGCCCTCAAGTAGGTAGTTTGCCAAATACCTAGGTAACTCGAATATAGCACACACATGCCGCCTATCTGGTCAACATGGTGGGTTACGTCAGTCCTATAGACCTATACACTATATGCGCGCTCACTCGCAAGTGACTAATGGTTCATGATAAAGGGAATTGTTTGTCGCAATAGTGGTACTTAGTGCTAATAAAACGTTCAGTAAAGTTTTCAGTTCAAAATACAGTTTTCAAGCAATTGTGATCATAGTAAAAATAGTATCATGTATCTCATCCCAAGTAGTTTGCAAAACAGTTAAGATAAATATGAGTGGGACTATGAACTCACCTCAGTATGCAGCAATGCAAGATATCACAACTAACATCAAGTAGTAAAACACAACGGCATTCAAGAAGTATAAGCACAACGGTACTGGATTGGCACAACCTAATAAGTATATAGTTACCTCAAATTATGTTTCGTAAAGTAAAGGAGTCTTCAAAAGATAAAGTATTTTAGTCCTCGTGGAATACTCGTGTTGTTGATTGAAAAGATTTAGTTTCAATGACGATGAAAAGAACTACTTTTTTATATCTCGTGTGGTGTTTAGAAAAATATATAAATCCAATGATACAAGACTTACCTAATGCCCACTTGGGCTTGACCAACTAATCGCTCCCTTATCAATTGTTTTGGGCTAGAGGCCCAATGACACCTAACCAATTGTATACAGACTATCACAACGCAACACATAAATATGTCAACACATATTATAGTTTTTGAAAGCCAATTGATACTTGCATTTTAACAAACTCACTTTACCATTACGACTCTACACCAACCGAAACCAAGTTAACACGACTAAACAACCATCACTTGGTGGTGTTTCGCGACGGACCAAGACGCACCTTATACGGGTTTGTCTAGTCATAACCTCAACCACTACAACGGTACCCTACGTGGGCGTCTCGTTAGTTCCAAACACACATACCAAATCCACAACAACAACTAGATACCATGATAGCAACGCAAGGCGTTTTGGCTAATTAAAATCAAGTCCCCCACGGTATTACTTATACCACGGGTACACAAACGAACACAACCCCTTGGTGTGTCGTTTTATTCCACAATCAAAGCACAACGTCCCTAGGGGTCGTGTAACATAAATATCATCACAACAAAACCTTGTCGAGGGTATTACTCAAACCAAACACACCATTTAAATCTGAATATGAAAATCAACAATGCCACAACGACGACAACATCAAGACTCACTTACGGTACACGAGCATAAACAAATCCCAAACAACAACAACTCAGCACTTCGTGACTCGTAACGAGTCACGACTCGCCCTATACGGGTCAAAACCCACTCTTATGACAACCAACATAAATAAACGAGATGCTATAAAAAATCAATTAAACACAATCATAAACATAACCCCGAAGTCAATAAATAAAACGAGTCAGACTCAACTCAACTAGTTGACTCGGCTGAGTCGACTCGACTCGTCCGAGTTGAGTTGACTCAGTTTCTAACAACAAACAAACACACTTTTTAAACCGGTTTTGAATCCACATGAGTTTATTAAGACGTTTTTAAATGTTTGACCACGAAAAGCCTTTGTAACTTGTATTTATTTACATTTTTAAAATAACGAGAGGTGGTGGTGGTGAGGCTTACCAACGAGAGAAAAGAGAGAGAAAAGAAGGCGGTGATACGGTGTAGGTGGCGGCAGCAGGTGGGTGGTACACGACGGTGGTGCTCAAACCCTAGCAAATCACCTCCTTTAGCTTCCAAAACCCTAGATCCGAATCTCCTTCTCTTGATCTACACTTGCACGGTAGAAAACTGGCTCGCCAGAATTTTGGCCGAAATCCGGTGACGGCGCCGGAGGTAGTAGTGAGAGGTGGGAGAGTGAGTGTGTGTGTTATAAATGAGGAAACCCTAAAATTTTCGGCTTATATACAACATGAGCGGCTAATTCTGCCAAAAGCTGAAAGTTGGGGGTAAACGGTGTAAATACACGCGAGGGGCTGGTTTTGCAATTTGGCTATTCTTTTATAATATTAGAGTGTGGGGCCCGTTTGAGTTAGCAAACGATCGTTTTAAATCACGGGATTTTTGCCATTGCGTCCGGAACGATTTTTCAGATAAAAATGAGTATTCACACGTATAGTTTTCTCGTAATTAAAATATTAATCAAATTCAATAATTTATCGAGTTTACGGTTGTGCCAGTACGCGTTGAGTATCAGTTTTCACGTTTCACGAGATAACCTCTCATTTTCGATTCAAATAAGTTCAGGAGTGTTCAAACGTGAATCTTATTAAATAATAAATACGATTTATTATTAAAAATTTGTCTGGAAATTTTTGGGATGTTACAGCAGGTACCCCTAAAAATGAATCGCGTCCTCGCGATTCAGTTCAAGTTATTTTTCGGAACGGTGTCGTTTTAGAGGTGGTGGTATCTGTAACAGATTTGGGTCTCACTAGGTTGTTCTAAGGGTTTCTCCTTGCTTGTGAGGGGGTATTTAGGTTGTCTGTTATAAGTTGCCTCTTTCTAACGAATTGGTGAGGTGCAATGATTCCGAAAGTAAGTTTAATAGGGGTACAGTTTAAGTTTTAACTACGCGATATTTCACAATTTGTTAGCGTGGGCTCGTCTAAATTCTCACGGTCTTAATTCAATATATGGTTTATATCCTAGTGACACAAAAATTCAACCTGATACATGTAGGGTGGTAAAAATGGCGGGGTGATTGGTCTTCAAGATTTGTTTCGAAATTGTGCGTTTTCTTCCTCAGAGAAGTAGATATAATTTTGTTTGAAAATTTTATTTGGGTAGATGTTTATACGAGTTTGACCAATATAACTTTTCAAGTATTACGAATTTTTTTGTTGGGAATTTAAATTACGTAAGATGACATAGTTTCAAAAGATTTTGAAATTTTGTAAAACGGGTTTTCAATCATGGTATGGACAAGGAAATGTTCACAAAAATTGACGTTGACATCCTTTAACAAAATTTTGATAAAGTTTGACCATAAGCATTTAACCCATCAAAGTAGGTATTTGAGAAAAACATCATTACGAGTTTTAGGGTTGATAAAAACGCATTTAAGAGAGGTCCTTAAAATGTGAACATCAAAGAAAGAAGGGTAGTTGGGCATGTACGTCTACCTATGTTTTAAATATCTAAAGACAAGGTCTAATTGTCGATTCCGAGTGGGTTCAATGCTTGTTTAAACAATACAAAAAGGTATCTTGACTGAAGTTGTCGTACCAGCGGTCTGAAAGGGATAACTCAGTGCTAAGAGGTATCATGAATTAAACGGTTGCACTAGTGACCTGAGAGGCCTAAATCAGCTCGACACTATGTTGAGAAAAGTCCTTCTTATTTACAAGGTGAGGTCGGGTATCAATAGTCGCTATGTAGGCTAAGATATCTTGGCATCCTGGTGTAGAAGTCGGGTTACATAAAAGAAATGTGTTTTGAGTCTTTGTTGTCTAGAACTCCTAGAGGGTAAAAAGTCTTAAGAGCGATGGTATATCGATAACCTAGTTCAGTGCATGCTCTACTAATAAGGGAATCTAATCGCATGGAACGAATGAGGTCACTTATTCGGTAATTGGAACAGTGTCAAGGCTTGGTAGGCTGTTATCTATAGTATCAGGCAAAAGTGTGGGATCCACTTCTAAGGTTTGGTTTATTTTCAAAAGGGGAAATATTGGTTATTATATTTGTGAAGTAATATTATAAAAACACTTTTCATGGAAGTAAATGGTTCACACGGTGATTGTAAAATACTTTATAAGATAGCTTGTAGAACAGTTTATAGAGTAATAGAGAACGATTTATTATTTATAAAATAATAACAAAACCATAGTTAAATTTGTGATATATTAACAAGATAGCAATTCGATTTATACAATAACTTGTGAGATGATTTGTAAAACAATTCATAGAGTAATAAGAAAATCATTCGTTATTTGTAAAATATTAGCAAAGCTGTAGTCTACTTAGTGATTTAGTAGCAAAACGGTTCATCGATTGACAGTAAAATAGTTTTGAAAAGTAATGGCAAAATAATTTGTAAGATAATAGTAACACAGTTTTATTGTTTTTAAACCAAACAGTGGTTAAATCGGCTCGCAGGAGAATAAAATGGTTCATAAGGTTGTTGTAAAACTTGTAGGATAATTGTAACATAGTTTACAAAATTTTTGTGAGACTGCTCGTTGGTTTATGAAATAGTAGTTGATGCGTGGTTTTGCAACCTTACAACAGGTTTTACCTCTCGAGGGATCTCAAGAGGCTTACAACCCCACCAGGCAGTGTACCTGACCGATGTAGTATAGTGTAGTGGTAAGTACGGGGGATTGATCGTTCTCCACAGGGAATAGTGTTCGTTAGGTATGAAAGACTACTCTAATAGGTCTAAGGGTTGAAGAAGATTCTTTTTGTATTTTTTTATAATTTTATGAAAGCAAGTAAAATCTCGGGTTTGAAAGAGTGGGCGGAATTAGTTGCTAGTCAACTAACCCAAATAACTACAAATGCAAATAAAATAAAATAACTGAAAGTAAAATGTTGGTGAAAACTTAAGTGTAGAGAAATGTGTTCACTTAGATTTCCTTACTCCCTAACTATCTTTTACCGGTTGATTAGTGTGTATTAGTTGCGTGGATGACGGGTGTATTCCTTAATACCAATCGTGGGGTGGCGTACGTACTTCCCCAACTCTACAAGCTCCTACTTCACTCCTATGTCGAGCCGGCTAGGAAGCTCCTAACATGGATCACTAGAATTCGCTTGTGCATTAAATACAACCATAAAAACCTTTAGTACGCATTTGGTTCATGTTTCTTAAGACGTTCAAGCAAGTTACCGAATAGGAAGTTAGCCAGTTTTCTTAAGCCTAACATAGATAAACAATCATCCAATACAACTAATAACACACTAATAACCAATAATCAATAGCTAGGTTTCATTAGATCTAAGCAAACACAAGATAAATCTAGCCTAACATGTTAAACAAAAGACAAGAACAAGATAGAATCAAACAACACATAGACATATTGAATGATTAATTGATAACTTATCTTTCAATGTAACATGGAAGATCTCAAGGCAAAAAGCCTTGAAAAAGATGCTAAAATCGTCTTAGGGTTTTCTCCCAAAAATTCCACACTAAGCTCTCTCTCTAATGACAAAAAATTAGAAAACTATATATAGACTTTTGGATCTGACGGCGTCATCTTATGGAGTGTGACGCCGTCACCTCGCCGCTTTTAGGGTTCCCGGATGACCTTCTTGACGCCGTCCCTCTTTAGCTCTCCAAAATCCGTTCTGGCTTATCAAGGCTTGACGCCGTCAGACCTTGAACGTGACGCCATCCCTCTTTGAATTAAGCCGTGACGCCCTTGATCAGGTTAAAGCATGACGCCGTCAGAATTTACATGCAATTTTCACTGGCTTATCATGAGTAAATTTCACATCCACCTTTTCTTGCCAAGCCATGACGCCGTCCAGAGTAAAATCTGACGCCGTCAAAGGTAACTTTTAGCCGATTTTTGAGACTTTGTCGTTTTCTTCACTTTTATGCTCCAAAAACGTCCAAAATGCCTCCTTTTCCAGATTTCTCCTCAAAAGTACCTAAAATGACAAAAGGAACGATTTAGGGCAATATTTGATCAAATAAATACGATTTAGGGCTTAAATGACCCCTTAAAAGCGGTACACTTTTCGCTTCATCAAATAGTAGTAAAGTAGCGAATCGGGTTATTACTTAATAGTAGGATAGTTGGTACAATGAGTTGTAAAACAATTTATAGGGCAGTAGGAAAACAATTCATTATTTATGAAATAGTAACAAAACCGCTATTTGTGATATATTAGTGAGACAGTAAATCAATTTATAAAATAACTGGTGGAATGATATTATGAAATCAATTCATTGTTTATAAAATAGTGTAAGGTCAAAATTTTTGTTTTTATGATATAATAGTAAAACAATTTGTAGGATGACCGCAAAATGGTCGTTAAAATATTTGAAAACAGTTTGTGTGTTAGATAGCGACACAGTTCTCTCTGGACTCGATATGTGATTACCAAATGTTGAAAAATAGCGAAAGTATATAACGTAATTGAAGTATGATGGTTTGTAAAAGTTGAATTAGAACGATATTGCTTAAATGCGTAAATAACCAAAATAAGATGAGTCAAAATATGAGTAAGAATGCGGTAAGTTAAGAATGTATGTGAGAATGAGATGAGTATGTATCAAGTTAATGTAATGATCTGAAACTATTTATATCACGGCCAATGTGCCCCATTAGCGGTGACTATTAAAACGAAAGTGTTTTGAAAATAAAACATGGTTAAAATGTGTAAAAAGGATAAACGAATGCTAATGAGTGTGCTAAAGTTGACGACCTATGTAAAGTTTAAATATGGAAAGAGTTGAGTAGACAGAAATGAGTAACATTAAAAGTGTTGAAAATGGTTCACGAGGATTAATAAATGCAAGCTATAGTGAAAGTGTAATTTCATAGAAAATGTGTAAGTATAGTAAGTAGGTTTCATATACCCTATGACGCTTGCTTTAATTTAATAAAATTGGATGTAATAGGGTGGGTGTAAAAAGGTAAATAGCTTGGATCCATGGTTAAAGTGTAAATGTGTGGAATGGTTAATGATCCTTTGGGGTGATTATTTAATGATCCATGGTTTGCACAAAATCCTGACCAACAGAATTCGAATTATCTAAATCAGTATCAGCTTCGAAACACGAACACTAGGGCGAACCTCATTATCATGGTCAATGCAAGTAACTCTACTTACAACTTAAGGTTAATGCTTCCTTATGAGTACTATTATCTCATTTACAGTCTCCAAGGTCCAATTCACACAACTAAACCATTAATGTGTCCATTTCGATTGACGGGTTGCTTCCTAAGGCAACTAATGATGTCGTCTAACTCATTGGTTTATAATGCGGTGTATACAAGCTTCTTTACAAATTGAGGGGTATGGGAAAACGAGGCATGTGACCGAATGGCCTAGAGCAATACCAGAGAAATCATGTTTTCAAAATAACTTTCGAATATTATTCCAAAATAGTGTATTTCAAAATATTTCAAAATAACGTATCTCAAAATAGTGTATCCAAAACAGTTCTCAAAATAGTATATCAATATAATACATTTTCAAAATAGCGAAACCAATGTTGACCGTCCAAGATAATATAGTATGTTGAAATAGCGTACCCAAAATAACGTATCCAAATTTAGTTTTCTCGAAATAACGTTTTCAAAATAACGTATTAATACATATTTTTTGTAAAATAACGTATCGCAGTTCATTGTTTTATAAGTGAGTAGTAAAATAGGCCCCTGGTATTCCCGAGGGATAAGTAAAGGATTAGGTATCTGTACCCAAAGATAGTGGCTCGAGTTACTTCATAACGTCCTAAGGCTTCTGTTGAGTTACAAGTCAACTTATAGTATGTTTCCTAGGCCTTACCAAAAGTTCATTGATCCTTTCATTGTTTACTTCCATCAAGAGATCCATCTTATAGGTACTATGGGGGGAAGAAGGTCATTCCTAAAACAGTCAGTGTTCTAACCCAGTTCATCAATTGAGTGTAAGGTTTGGGGTAGCGGTGACTGCAACATAACCAAAAATAAAACGAGGCTAAAGAAATAAATTCAAATTCATAAAGAGACCCAAAATCACGAGATCAAGTAATTCAAATTTAAGCAAAGCCAAAGCCAAACACTCCAATAAGCTCAACGTGCTTATTACGATATCAAACGAGTTAAAGTAAACAGCTCGAGTTCAAAATGGTGACTGATCAGGTCTAACCTGATCCGATGCGAATAAAATTAGACGACGACGGACAAGTACTCTGTTGGGAATTATATTTGATTTGATAAGACAAAACATATGAAAGATGAAGGACTTAAAAGGCAAAGGAGGAATTCTTCAAAAGATGGAAGATTACAGAAGATTTCCTTGAAGATAATCGTAAAAATTAGGAAGATATGTTTATTTCCTAATACTTATCCTTTGTAAACCTAATATCTCTATTATATAAAGAGATATAGGTCGTATAGTTTTCTGTGTGTCAAGATGTGAACACCAGGAAAAGTGTGTGTGTCCTAGGCGTATAGGTTATGAAGAATGCCTAGATGTGTTTGTGTTCAGCCTCAAGGATCGTTTGATCCCTGTTATTGTTGAGTAACCATTCTACACTTGATCAAGTAGAATTGGGGCTGTTAGTTTTGTTTGTAATTGTTATAGATGATGATGATGAATAAAACCTTGGTACGATAACAATTGTTCTTTGATTAATTCCGCTGCATATTGTTATCATTGTTATTGTTATTCCTAGATGAGGTCTAAACAACCTCGATTTCTAATCGATTCAACAGGTGGTATCAGAGCCTCGTGGCTCGTGATGTAGGATCTACAAGGTGTTTCTATGTCAAATTTATGAAGATATTGAAGGAGTTTGATTTTTAGAGACAAGGAAAAGAAGTAGCAGGTAATGGAATGAATGAATGTAAAATTAATATGTTTCAAAACCCGAATTCAATGATAAATTAGCAACAGGTTAGTGACACTAAAAAGTATCCTTAATAGTTAGTTACTTAGTACTGCTTATTCAACACTTCCTACTGCCAACACGAGATCAAGTTGAATGCAAGTATTACGTGCTACTGCTGTAGGAGTCAAAGATTTATATGGAGAAAGCAGGTTGTTAGGTTAAACCCTAATTCATATAATGGAAATATGCTTAGTGAGGTTACTGGGAATAACTCTACTCCTGAATTTGATGAAGTCTAATGTTACTGATGTTGGAAGTAAGGTTACTAGGTTACTGTTTATTCATTGCCAGTAAATCTCTTCATGTAAGTTACTGCTGCCCATTGAAAGTAAATACTACTCCTAAGTTTATGCTGCTATTGCTCTGTTACTACTGCTTGTGTGAAAGATAGTACTGCTAGTTGAACGATAGTGCTGCTGAGACGGATGGTTAGTACTGCTCTCGCTATGAGTTAATACTGCTGGTTCATTCTCAGTTAGTGCTGCTAAGCTATTTTTAGTACTGCTAGTAGTAGTTTGTACTGCCAAGGATGATTACTGCTGCTTTGATCGATTCAAAGTTAATACTGTTGAATGGTATCTCATTAATACTGCTGGTTATCGGTTAGTACTGCTAGTTGATTTTAGTGCTGCTCCTTATGAAGTTTATGCCGCTTAAACGTTTATACTGTTAGCTTTTGAAAATTAATACTGCTAGCCTTGTATGATAAAAGAAGTTTGTACTACTAGCTTTATCAGATATTGGACAATACATGGTTTTGTAATATCGGACGACACACACAAGAAGATTTTTGGTTTTGGTTTATTTTTTCTTAAATGATTAAAGGCTCGTATTTATTGGTTTAGTTGGTTACGAAGAAGATTGTTTATCACCTATTTGGAGTTGAAGTAGAGTTTCACAGGTTTGTGTTCTTATCATATCTTAAAAGGATTCTTGCATCTTTTGAAGATAACTTGTTCGTGCTTTTTCAATGTTGTGACAAAGACTTGACGAATCTAACAAAGTTGTGTGATCTACAAACTGATGGTGCTCAATGCTCACATTTGCTATCACTTTAAGGAGTTCCGTTGTTGTACTCAGTGACTCATAGAAATTGAGGATTTTTGTCAAGAGGATGTGGTCTACTTATACTTTGGTCTTGGTATGAGTTCGAAGTCACCTATATATTACAAGATATAAGACAAAGGTTTGGGTTGTTCTACTTCTACATCAAATTGGTTATACTTAGTTTTCTTCATCAGTAATCATTACATAGAGCCTACATTCAAGATATGATTAACATATGGGTTTCAGGGGGAAGCTTAATGTTAAAATGTTAAACCATTTATATGCTACATCGAGGTGAAGGTTTTTACAACTGCTAGTCATTATTACTACTGCTGGTTTAAGTTTCTAGTGTCTTGAATTCATTTTTAGTAAGCGTTTTGGTGATATCATTGTTCATACAAGTTTACTGTTTCATTGATCAATACGATACATTGTTAATATTCTTCTAAGTATTAAAGAGTAGATTCCGCATACTCTTTAGTATTGATCAATATAATACACTGTTTTGGTGTTCTTTATGGAGGGTAATTCAAGACATTGGAAGGCTGGATTGGAAGTGTAATATTGGTTTGTGGTTGTCGAAATAAAAGTTGCATTTACTTATAGTCCCCTAGTGGATAATACAAAAAGGGGAAGAAGATTTACAAAGAAGAA